>JAMPIV010018892.1:530000-677500 GCA_024509875.1 Oreohelix idahoensis | reverse complement strand
GGGGCATGGAGCATGTCACTGCATCGATTTATAGGGGGGACTCGAAAAAGCAGTCCTTATTTTTACCATTATCTAAAGGCTTCTAACAAGCTATATCATTTTGTATTTTTTTTTACAGACTAAATGAATATTTTCAATATCAATTCATTATTCTAGTGGCATTTGTTGATGATAATATTGTTTCTTGTCGGGCTTAAAACAACAATGATGTTTACACCTTAGGGGGGGCTTTATTTGTCCAAGCAATTTTGTTATAAAAGTATCATTAGCTTCAATTTTATTAGGCTGGGGGGGGATAATCACGGATTATTTATACTTTCCAATTATGTTTTTTCTTTACTCAGTCTTAAGATTATTTTTTCCTCCCCCGCACTCATCATACGTAATTTAGGGGGGGTGGGTTTAATTGGATTTATAAAGGGGGGGGGTGTGATATGTAGGGGGTCAATTAAATCTAGGATGCCCAAGGAGAAACTCTCCAAGCATTTTAATTTACTTTTCTTATTTCCTATTAGCGTTTCAAATATTATTTATTTATGTTGTATATGTTGGTCCTTTTTTATATCTATATTTTAACGGATTGTTATATGATTTAACCATTTTATTTTATAAATTATATTTACACACTATTATGCCTTTTTATTTTACATTTATTTCTCCTTCTATTATTTTTTATTAAATGAATTTTAATTAGGACTTTTTAGTAGTTATTTTAATTGATTTTTTATAGTTTACTGTTACGTGCCATAATTTTTATTAAGTATAATGTATTTTTACTCTTATTTTCAGCGATATTAGGTTATTTTTCGTATATTATTTTTTTACTTTTATCAGAAAGGTTTTTGTTGAGGTTGGACTGCGCCTTATATTAGACAATTAGATTGGGTATTTTACCTCGGATTTTATAGCATAACGTAATTTATCGTTTATTTTTATTTTAAATTTAATATATTCTACTTTATTTTTGTTTTTAATATAATTCTGATTTATATTTATCCTAATTATTATTTTAGGATTTTATTTTTAAAGACAATTATTATTATAGCTTTTTATATTTATTTTATTTTTGATTATAGGTATATTATACGTACATTTGTTTTACATTTTAAATGTTATATTGTTTAGGTGAATACCTAATGTGAATATTTTTGAGATTATTATTTATTTTTTCTGTTATAAAAATAATATTCAACTAATATTACTATAATTTTTTATTATATATTTTTTACGCAATTAAAATTTTTATTTTATAATATTATAATTTCTTTTTTTTAAGCCGCTATTATCCCAATTCTTTAATAAAAAATAAAAAAATATTTTTCCATACAGTTTTTTTTATAAATAAGGATATGGTGGATATTTTAAAAAATAATATGGTAATCTGCTCGCAACATTAACTTCTATTAAATATGCTAAAATATTTTTATAACCGCAAAAGGTTCTCTGCATTAAATATATAGTTCACTAATCTTTTTAAAAAATTCAAATATTATTTATTCTTACCTACGCGTTAAAAGCGAAAAATCAGTATGGGTAATTATTTAAGCTGTAAATTTTTTAATGCGCTTTTTTGATGAATTATATTACTTGTTGAGGATTGTTAGTAGAAACTGATTGATAAGTTTTATTCCCGCCCACCCGTAGTGGTTAAAAATTATGATTTGATTGTTAGGGAATTTCGGATAATTGATGATGCCTAAATGAAGAGGGATCTGGCTGCTAATTTATGTTGGTGAAATATTAATGTGAAATCTAATACAATATGTTATTTCGTAAATATTAAAATTTATTTACTTCTTAAAATATTAATTTTAGGGATTTTGGAAATAGTTCTAATAAAATATTAAAATAAAAAGCATCGGTAAATTAAAATTTTAAAATTCTATTTTTAGGTATAAACATTTTACAAAATTATTTGTCTCCGATTAGACGTAGTCAGTGAAAATTTCTTTTCCTATTCACATCTATCGTAAAACATTTTACCACACACAATTATTAATGTACAAAAACACATAATAATAAAGAAAATCACCTTAGTTACTAATTCTTAAGGTAATAGTTAAATTTAGGGTTTAGAAAACCTTTTATTAATTAGAAATTTTAAATATTAAGAAACAGAAGGAAAAAATATTAATAGCAAAATTAACACGTTCTATTTATTTAATGAATTCCAAAAAAAAATTATATGTACCTATAGAAACATATCAATTTTATTAATTAGCAACTGGAATTTATAAAAAAATTTAAAAAATATTTCATTGTATTAATTTACAAAATTTTAAATAAAAGTATGCATTAAATTATACTTTATTTTAAAATAAAAATATTCAATATTTAATATTAGTAGGTTAAATGTTATTGATAATAATAAATATTATAAAACCTGTATTAACAATTAATTCTCTGTCGTTCTTTAGCTGTGAATGTATTGTACATAAAACTCCAATGGTTTGGCCATGTCTGCAGAATGGGAGAAGATCGGCCACTACGACAAGTATGGCAAACTAAGAACCAGAGATTCAGGCCTCCAGGACGACCCAGATGTCGTGTGGTGAGTCACTGGGGCAACTACTACAGTAGTTTTTGCCAGGAATAGTCTATGAGATATAGATATAAGATCTCTAGAAATTGGCTCGTTACGAAAGAATAAAGACCTATTCGAGATAGGGACAAGAAGACAGGAATGCGAATGCTTTCCACTAGACAGTGTTTTCTAATTAATTATGGAAAGAGTTCTGTTTCCCCACGACCTTAGCTTCTGCCCTTAGATCCCGTAAAGAAAAAGCCCCCAACCTCATCTGAGTAGAGAAAGGTTCCTATAGGTGAATATGTAACACCGACAGCACGAGTGATACATTAACAAACTCTTGATAAAGATCAACCGATCGTTGGGTTTATTAATGAAATATACACACATATAGGGTAGGGTTCCAATTCGTCCCGTTTTTCCCAGGACAGTCCCGTTTTTTGATAAAATGTCCCGGTGTCCCGAATTTATTCCAAATGTCCCGCTTTTTAAGGGTCCTTCCTGGAAAAAAAAAAATCTTTCGGTAACGGATTTTATTCCATGTTTTAGTAGATTTATTGTGTACGAGTTGAGGAACTCAAATCATTTTGCGAATTCACCAATACAGAATATAAAACTGTTTTGGGTAACAGCAAGACAAGATGGTTCTCTCTCTTGCCTGCAGTCCAGAGAGTTATTGACATTTTCCCTGCATTGAAGTCATATTTCCTTTCCATTCACAAATGTCCTACCAGTCTCAAAAATTTCTTTGAAAATTCACTTTCAATTACACTCCTGCATTTCATTGCCAGCCAGTTAAAAACCTTTTCTGATACCATCAAATGTGTTGAAAAGCAAGAGACAACAGTAATTGAAGTGAAGGATGAAGTAAACAAACTGGTGGACAAATTAAACTACAGGAAGGCAGAAAAGTTTCTTACCACTACTGTGAGAAATCAGTTGCAAGAATTAGAAAAAGAAGGACACATAACAGTTGAAAAGTTTCAAAGCTATGCAGTAGATTTCTATGACACCTGCATTGAATATATTCAGGAGTGGTGTACACCATTTCTTACGTCTCTTCAGTCTATGGATTGGATCAATTTGAAGGGAAAGGAGTCTGTGACTTGGAAGAACATCCAAGAAAGCCCCATATTCATGAAGACAATGTCACCAAATTTTACTGTGAATGTAAGAGGACTTATTTGATGAGTTTGCATGTGTAAAAATATATTGTGAAAGCAAATTTGATGTGTGGAGTGAACTGAAGGATCAAAGTGTCAGTGAAAAATGGTGTGAGATGTTCACTTATTTTACAAAGCAGGATATAAATGCTGAGAACCTGAAATGCCTAGTTAGTTTTTGTTTGGCCCTGCCAGGATCCAATGCAGCTGTTGAACGTGTTTTTTCATTAATAAATGCGCTTTGGACAGACGAAAAAAACAGACTTAAAATTGAGACAGTGAAAGCTTTATCCGTTATAAAGACCCATTTTAAGGATTTCTCTTGTGCTGAGTTCTATGTCCAAATATCAGAAGAAAAAAAAAACTTTTTGAACAGGCCCATAAATCTGATAAATATTCTGATGAATCTGAAATATAAACTTGACTATTGTGTATTTTTTAAAGGTGCGATTTTTCTAATTAAGTATGTTTGTAATTTAGAATTCTTTTTTAAAGTGGAAGTTGTGTTAGTTAATGTGTGTATTTTTATACCAGTATCTTATTTTAAGTGCAACATATAATATATAATAGATTTATTTGTGCTTTACCTTAATTTTTAACATGTCCCGTTTTTTTACAAAATGTCCCGAGTTTTTTAGGTAAAAATTTGGAAATGTCCCGGTTTTTAAACAAAACATTATGGGAACCCTAATATAGGGTTAGTAATGGTTAGAACGTGATGATGGTGAAAGACGATTCACACAAAACACACAGATGAGATAATAAAATTACAGTTAATTAAGTAATAGTTAATTAAGAATGAACTGGTGTAAAGTGAAATGATGATGTGATATGATACGTGTTACCAAAATGGTGAGTACTCTACACAGTCCATGTGTCTCTAAATGCTTCTCCTAGATATGAGGATTCACATGTATGCATAAAATGTCCCAAGTTGTTATACGTTATGTCGAATGGGGTATCTCTAAGCTGAGGACGTTCTGATGAATACTGTTGTCGTACGGAGAACGCTGACGAGATATCTATGTATATTCCTTCACTGTTTGAGTATATCTCTGTAGTGTTGATCAACAGTTAATAGCTGTCATATGAACAAAAGGTCTGTTGTCTAATCTCCCGACGGTACTGGTCAGACTGGATATCTTCACGAAATGTTAATGATATGTAGACTCATAATCTTGCATATGTAGTCGTGATTCATAAAATATATATATAGTCTGCTTCATAGAATGCGCTTAAGAGGGTGTTGCACTTGCTATAAATATGCGATTCCTCTTTTGAGCTCTTTTGCTTGACTTCAGATAATAATGATCTTTCGAGTGATTTGAATTTATGATGACTCTGTATTGAACTTGTGATAACGATGTATTGAACTTGTGATAACTCTGTATTGAACTTGTGAGCAAGCAGTACATGGTGACGACAAATGCTGCGTCCACCTTATGACTTGTGGGTGAGACAATATTCCTTTTTAATTGAGGAATGAAAGATGTCCTATGGCGAATTCTGCTAGCCAAATGTCCGTTTTTGATAACTTATTTCTGGTTAGACGTCAGACACGTTGCGTGTAGACTCAGACTTCTGATGAACTGAAGACACACAAAAGTCTTCGTAAGTTTTCACATTTAACATCACTGGTTGACTTTCATTTAAACTACTGCTCATTATTCATCTCTCTCTCTCTCTGAGTTCAATTCTAATGATGTTAAATATATTGTGCATGAGAGTGTGTGCGCATGGGAGACTGTGATGATGATAAAGGTGAAATATGAACTATTAATTACCTCCTATCATCCTATCATCTTCTAGGAAAATCTTCTGATTTTATTAATCAGTTATGCCAAGAATTATTTGAAACTTTATCTTTCGCACATTTTAGCTGTGAGGTTAAAATAAACAAAAAAAAGAAAATGTATTAATAAGTATAAGATCTACTAACCTTCTTTTCCCTTCGCAAAATCCTTTAAGAACACAATTAATCACAGAACTGAATTATCATCCACTCTGAATAAACACGTGTATTAGGCTATGCGTTTTTGGGTTTAATCTCTTCCTCACAAGGTAAAAACTGGACTCCTTCCTAGAACAAGCTACGCAGTAGATTATATTTCTGCCAGTCCAATATGGGTTTCTTGTACAGCTCATACCAACCAATCATTAATGGCCCCTCTGGTCACTCATTCACAGGATCGCTCTTGTCCCCTGTCAGTTCATACGTGGGTGTAGTTTGACCTCTGATTGTTTATTGTTCACCTGGCCAAGGTGGGCGTCCAATGTGGTAAATCAACGCTTGTCTGAACCGCGGCCGACCCAAGATAACACCATTACAGCATGAGACGTTTTCCCCTGGCCAATCTGGGCGTCCAATGTGGTGTCACAGAAATTACAGCATGCCCAGATGTGTTTTTACCAGATTTATCACGATGCAATGTGGGCTTCAAACGATAATGTCAGGCATGTGGACTCAATCAAATGACTTTTATTTCCCCCGATGAAAGAACAAATGTGGTTCTCTAGATACCGGTCGCGAGTAATCACAACGATGAAATAGCAAATGTGGATCGAAAATATGAGATGAAAGAGCAAATGTCGAGGAAAATACAATATGAAAAATACTATCAAGGAGAACATGAGACAATCTCTGAGGGACCGAGGACTAGATTGGAACCAGGTCAGGAGAGAGACATCCGATAGGACAGTATGGCGATCTCACTTCCAAACCTCTACACCTCACGGTAGAAGAGGAAAGACGAAGTAAGTAAGTTGACATAAAATATTAACCTTCTTCAAAAACGTTTCAAATATTGGTACGGGTTATATTCAAAAGAACTGCTTTCACTATGTGTATAACTGTATGAAACAAAATGCTTGCAATTACTTATAAACACTCCTAATTCAAGTGTCTCTAAAGACCAGTTTACCATTTGTCCTGGCTCACTATTTGCACTAAATGTATAAATAAAATGATATTTTTCTGTTCATGTCTGGTAAAAAGACATACTTTGATCTAGTTCATCATTTCTGTGAGCTAGGAGATAACTGGCGAGGCTTCTTAAGATGCTGTTAACGGAATGCAGGACCTCCAAAAGGTTTAAGAAGCACTGCCATTGACAGAGAAACATGTAAAGAATGTAAACAAAAAACTCACAGCGCAGTTTAAACACCAGACTTGTATAAACAACGGGATCATTGCACGGGAAGGATACTGTGATGCTCGGGTTTTATTGGGATATTTTCTGAGTTCACAGACGTCGTGTTTAGCTATTTCTAGCGTTTGTCTTGTTTGTGTTCATAGTACAGTTGTAGTTTTTTTTCCTTGTCTAAGGAAGTGATGAGTCAAACGTGGATGGACTGAAGAATTTCTTAAACCATTTTATTTAAATTTCACATGCGGTTTACATGTTTGTCTCGTTTCAAATCTTTTACGCTCTAAATCACTATGTTTCGTTCATCGTAAAAAGAGCTGATACTTTGCATACCGCTCTCTTTTGTATGTGTGTGGGTATTTTAATCGTTCAAGCTTTGACTAGCATTTACCCAGGAGCTTTTATAAAATAACTGTTTTTAAAAGTGAAATAAAGCGCATTTAACTTCATTTCAAAAAAGTAAGAAAAAGAATCAACTGCGAATGTAGAATGTGTTACGTATTTGTGAAAGGCGGAGGTCGGATGGTGAACAGTGGTGTGCCGATTAAATCAATGTTTCCTTAGACAACTAAGTCAATGAGTTCGTTGCTTTTAAACACAACACTAATAATGACCAACTTTATTAAGAGACATACAAGGTTTTTAAATTTAATAATGTATATTTTATTCAAAGATGAATTTCACTCATTGGGCTTTCCTTAATGTGTGTCTTATCCGTCGACAGCGTCTTCTTGTGAGCTGTTGTTTCACAGGCACTGGTCTGGTTCTTATCATCACCTCAACATTGCCTACGCAAGCATCCATTAATGAAAGTCTCTAGCTATTTTATTTGTTATTTCTGTTGTTTTCCACGTTTGAGAGTCGAACAATAAGACTGACTTGACATTTCAGTTGAAGATTGTGATTGTTATGTTGGACCTGACCTTTCATTGATGCATAATTCGTTCTTCTATTTTTTTTTAATGTTCTCATCTATTTGTTTAGTTGGTTACAACCTAATCTCTTCTCTGTTACTTAAGTTATTAATCATGTTCCGTACGATCACAGGCCTAGCCATAAATAAAGAAGATGCCACACGTAAACAGACAGCGACCACCCAAAAAAGTTATCATCATTTGTGACAAAATTATAAGACAAGGAACGGGAAAAATAAGTTTTGGGGGATTCACTTTTACTCTTGTTGCCAAATGCTCGTAAATAAATATTCCATCGTACAGACTAAAATCGGGATGGCCAATAAACCATTAATCAGTAATTTATCATATTATTCACAAATTTACATTTTTTTGGGAGGTGTGTGTGAAAAGCATAACGAATTACTGATTAATGATACTAGGACATCCACTTTTATTCTATGCAACAGTGTAAGTGGTCCATAAAACTTATATCTTCTTTGATTTGTTGTATTCATGTTATCTATATACAAATAAATCTGATACTACCAGTGTGAGCGTCCAATCGACAGAGTGATTATTATTTCACAATAGCAAATTTAGCTTAAATGTTCAAATTGCCCAAAATTAGCATGAATACATGAACGACATCTCTCACCAACTGATCTACAATTCTGTTATTAGTGTCTTTCTTTGTTCAAAACTTAATTGAATATTCTCCGTCATTTTTTCATGTATATGAAAAATGAAACCAAATTATGTAATTGTGAAAAAAATGTCTATCTCTTAGCTTTAAAATGTGAGAAAGAAAATTAAAATGATATATGTTGTTCATGAAATATTAATTTTAAAGTGTGTATACATAAATGTGTAACACCCTATATTTGTCATGGCGAGCACTGAGATAGTGGGGCAACGTTCTAATGGCCTAACAAAATTGTAATGGAAAACGCAGGCTGAAAACACTTGTACCTTTGTTACGTATTTCGCTTGCTCACAAAAGTACCTTGTTAATCTTGCTGAAAGTGGAAGCTAAGGAATAAAGAAAGAGAAAGAGAGAAACGTAGAACAAAGAGAAAAAAGTAAGAAGATTACGCGAGAAAGACAGTATTCTGTAATAATGTTGGCAATTCTTCAAACGTAGAAGACTGAGGAATGTGTCTGTGACAAGGATTAGCAATGGAGACATTAGGAACAAAAGAAAGAGGGAAATTAATCGCATGACGAGAACAGTGCAAAGCTATGTTGTGTCGCGCCAAGACTAGATCGATATAGTAATTCGTACGGTTACGTGAACAAAGACTGGATTAGCTTGACAGATTGACAACATCCACCAAGCATATCAACGCTTTTTATGTGAGAATTGTTTCAGTGTCTCTTGATTTAAAAAAAAAATGTATATCTTTACTATATTTTTGGACCGATTATCGATTTTCCCTTGAAAGTCTATGACATCTGTGTCGTACAGATAGGTTGAGAGTTATTTTTAGCCCCGTCTGAGTCGAGTGGATGTTGATAAGAACGTGAGAAAAAAAGGTGTGAGAGATAGATTTCACGGTTGATAGTTTAAGGAACAAAATATGTCTATGGAATGAGTAAGTTTCTCTTCCAGCCTATCTATACGACTAGAATTTAGTACAAGACAACCTTGCCCTCCTCATACCTATAAATATAAGTTTAACTACACACACACAGCTATGTGACAACAAGACACACAAACGTGAAAAACTACGGTTAATTGGGTATGGGTCTGACCAACACACAAAGTTAAGTTTCTTTTGTTGTTTATTATCATTTAAACTTGACAACATCAAATATCTAAAGAAAGATCAAATAAAATCAGATTTACATACATATGAAAATAACAGAATAAATGTGCCCTCCCCCTATGGAGAAAAGAACCCAAAAAGTTAATAACCCAAAGGTCAAATGTTAGCACTATGTTACAGAATAGACAGTAAAGAAATACGTTCCTACTTTATGCTACCCAGTAAAGTTAACAAGTTTAAGCAAATCCAATTTTGGTAAAGTCCCTTTAACAAAGAAAAATTATTCACTCTTTCTTTCATACAGTAGCCACTCAATCACGCTTACCTACTCTTGGTGATATCCCTTGGAATTACAATATATACTGACTATATATAAAATGTCAGGTTTTGTAATTCCTAAATTGGCCCCAGTCCATCCTCTAACAGATAACGACTAGCGAGGTGAACGCCGAATCTGGTGTGTTTTTCCTGGATGAATAAATGTCACCGCCAATATTTAATGTAGAAACCGTGATCTTGGGGTTCACAGTTAAAAGACGAAAATGCTTCCAGTATTGGGAAACATCTGGTTGCTAAAAATGTTACAATTGATAAATGATGGTAGTCCTATCGGCTGGCTCTATGGTAGAGTGCCGATTCTGAAACAGCGTAAATTCTGGATGCTACACTTGAATACGACTGTCAGAAGTCGGGGATAAAGGTTATTTTATCCACAACCCAGTGGGCTGATAAAATTGAAAAAAATATTGCTGGGTTTCGTAAGTCCAGTTAACTTTACAAGTTAAATGTTTCTCAAGTATCTTTGGCAAGTCCTTGCTCACAAATGAAATTGGTGACGCACAAGCCAAGAAAAGACAACATTAACCAATCAGTAAAGAAAAAGACCGCTGGACGCTCTTGATCAGGTCTGCTAGGAATAAAAAAACATTTATGGAAAGATGCTACTATTCTATATAGCTATATATATATATATATATATATATATATATATATATATATATATATATATATAGATATATATATATATATATATATATATATATATATATATATATATATATATATATGCACACAGACGGGGACAAGACGATCTCTTATTCACTCCGTCGGTCCTGATTAAAGTTAAATGGCACAGGTGTTTTCCTTTACGCCTATACGGTCAGCTTTCACTGGCGCTGAGATTAGGTCAGATGGAGTATGCAACTCTCCCACCCCTCTCGTACCGGCAGTAAGCGTACAATGTTAATTATTATTCAGTTACCCATACGCGCCCTTACATAAATATCGCCAGTCGTTAATAGCTATTAAATTGTCGGCGTCTGTTTGTCATCGTATGGTATTAAATAATAGGCACTTATAATAAAATACAAAATGAAATATAACGTGAATTATTTTCTGTCCATATCCGTCGCGCATAGCATATAAATCAGTCAGCTAAAACTGTCTCTTCTTGGGTGAGAAAGCGGGTGGTTAAAATTAACATTATAACTGAACATCTGGTATAAAATAGCTACGCGTTATTTTATTTCACTAGTTCTAACAGCTAAAAAATCTAAGTGAATTATAATGGTAAGGCTAACACTTTTCATTGGTAAAATGTAACCCTTTTAAACACGTAAACACTAATTTTTATTACCAGAATATCAGAAGGAAAGATCCCCACGAATGCTATTAACACATTTTCTACAATGGTTCTAGAACTACGTGCCTAGACTATCCAAAATTTCTGAGTGACAACTGATAGCAGGTTTAAGAAAACACAGTTTATATATCATCATGTTTCTCTGATCTATAGATGATGTTACTTTTCACACTATTGTGTGTACCGGAGAATCAGAAACATGAGTTACACAGATAAACGTTTACGGTCGGCCTTCTGTCATCAAAAGACTTATACGGGTAACGGGGTTCTCGAAGATTTTCTCTGTACGAATGCCCGCTTCCGAGATAAAAGAGCCCAGGTACAAACTTCAAAGGGTCTCGGGGAAAGATTTTGCCCGTGAGTCTACTTCACGTGCGGTCTGTCAGGTATCGCATGATTGACAGATAGGCTCGCGTGAGGATACCAGGTAAACAAACCTGATTCGCTACCTGTTTATGATGGGCAGGTCTCGAAAGTTTGTAAACACTTATGTTCGAAGAAAGAGGCGTGGATGAAAAATAAGCTGGTGTGAGTAAGACAGGCAGAAAAATGCATGGTTTTGCTAGCATATCATAGAACGCTAACGGGATTACAAAAACTGCCAAATTACCGTAGGCTGTCTTTCCACTATAAGTCACAATCATTCATCATGAAAGATATAACAGAGAAGGACTATACCTTATTAGGGTTTCATCATATCAGCGAAAAGATATTCTTAGTCCTTTTCAGGGCTTCGTATTTATCAACGCTGCAAACGTTAACGGTCATTTTTAGGACAGACATTTGAAGCAGTGTCGTCGACCAGCGACTGGCGGCTCCTGAGCCGACCCAGCTCTAATGGGTACCCTCCAAAGACGACGAGTATCTGCCTGAATGGCGAGTGGACACTTGTCAGTGTACAGGGAAAATAGGGATACTCACGTAGAAATCAGTCTCAGGTTAGATATACTAACCGGAGATTATCGCATGGAGTAATAGCGGGCGTATGTTTAAAAAAAGGACTAGCTTTTTTCAGAGCTTCATTATGCTAGCTGATAGAACCTAGTAGTCCTTTTCGGGGCTGACCATTTATCTACATTGCACTTGAGTTGACGGAGCTCATTTATTTTTTTTTATAGCTTTTGACTTTTCATATAACCGATAGATTTTAGTCTAGATTGAAAGAAACGTACTGTCACAAGTGGTTTTCAGAGTCTGTCTGAGACAATACAAAAGAGTCTGAGTTACGTCTGAGACAAGAAAAAAGTCTGAGTGAGGACTGAGAAAATAGATGAGTAATAGTGTTGAATATGGATGGAGTGAATTATAACTATCAAGTTTGAAAGATCAAAAAAGGACTTTCCACTCCTGTCACTCAATGATTATGTTTCTAAGCTACTTTCAATCCGCCTCTCTCTGCTAGGAGTAAGGTACAGTACACGTTAGTGACTCCACAAACAATCAAGTACACGTATATATAGTAAAGGGGTCTAATCCGCCGATTGATTGTCTAATTTATTAACAACACAAATAACTTTGGCAAAACAAGAAAATATCAAATCACCAACATCAAATTTAAAAAAAAAATGTCCCGCAATTCATTCAAGCTCTCCCCCTCCCAACACTTTTTTTCTGAGTGCACTTCCCAAAAGTCCTTCTTCGTTGGCACACTTGAGTGTTTTATTTCGCTTAGATTACAGCTTGTTGGCGGATTGCAGGCGGAGATATTTTCACCCTATCTTCTCCCTGGTTCTGCTGACAATCTGTGGAAAACAGCCCCACTGTAAATCCCCCACGAAAAGAATTTTCCAGGACAAATGCTAAGTCCTCTAAATGTACAGGTGTGCTGTAAATCCAGGATCTTAAGGAGTGGCGATGATTTAATATGTGTTGGGGGTTAATAAATCCAATATTGGCGCTGGCTCGTTACTCCTGTGGCGACGCGTGATAATATGGATGAAGTAGAGCTGGCAATGACTACACGAAGTTAAATCTAGCGGTCATGTGTTGCTATATTAAGCTGATGCCAGTGGAGCATGGGTGCTGTACTTACTGTGTGGGGTGGCGTAAACTTCCCCGCACGGGAGATAACAAATGTACCCGTATTAGGGTGCTGATAAAACAAACGACTGTAGTTGGTGTGAACACCTCAATGTAAATGGGTTGCTAAGTTATCCTGCCTTTCTAGGAAGGCAAATCCGGCCGATGGCTCAGAGTTCCCTTAACTCAGTCGGAGTTTACCGGGTTTTGCTATAATGAAATCATATTCAAAAATCTGTTATCATCTAGCCAACATAATTGTTACAACATAAAAATCAAAGCAATTGCATAGTCAGGTACAGATTAACATATTTACAACCCTTCCCACCCCAAGCGCTGGTCAGTGCTGACCTGGTCCCACAGTTTATCTCTCTCTCTCCCCTTCTCTCTCACTGACTGTTAAATAGACAAATGAGCCGGTAGGTGCCTTGGGCAGGTCTACATGATAGCTCGCAACTTGCATAATCAGGGTTACCCACAGCTAGCGCGGGGCGGGTTTTATAAGTAAACATTCATGCCTCATTTACCTGTCGCGGAACTGACTTTACATCGTATTAGCCAGTTCTTCTAACACACAGGCGTATAAACGAAATCGCCAAGCCCGTCTAAGTTTATCTCGCTGGGCTGCAGTACGCTTAATACTGTCATGCCCTCCATATGACAACAATATAAGGCTACTCTAGGTAAACCTCTAAATGAATTACAAATATCCATAAAGTAAACAAGTAATCAAATAAATTAAAGTTACCTGTTGTGAAAAAATTTACAACAATCCGCCACGAAGGCCAGAAAAAAAGCAATCGCTTTAACACTCTGTGTTAAAAATTATTCTTTTAGTGAAACAAGTTAAATATATGTACACTTCGTGAATAAGAAGGTTGTCTAGAAAGGCTTTAGTGAAGCATCTAAAGTTACACAACCATTTGGCTTTAGAAAAGACAACCTGAATGTGGCATACAAACACAGTTACCAAAAAAAACTAACTATAGCTTCAATGGGTAATGCCGCGCATCTAAGAAAAATAGAACTAAATGAACATAAACTCGAAACAAATAACGTTTCTTACCGAGATTGTGAAGAATTTCATACACTAAAGTAGCTGTTAAACTGCACAGAGATCTCTACCTTCTTACGACAGGAGTTCCAGGGACTGAAAGCATTTACAGACAGAAGAAAACCAAATATATAGTACAACTTTGGCAGCAGGTGTTCAACACCTGGACAGAAAACGCAGAAAAACAAATCGTAACGTTCCCCGGAGGATTCTCCTGGCGACGCACTACAAGAAAAATGTGCTTAATGGAGCGACTACTCTTACGCTGCGAGGGTTCCAGATTTTTCCTGGAATCAAAAACACAGGGAAGTTATTGCCGTCCGGCGAGGAGCGTAGCGGACGCGTCACAAAGACACTCTTATCAGTGTTAAAAGACCTTTTATCTCTGCTGGCCACGTACGCGGGAGAAACAGGGGAGTTTACTTGTCAGATCGAAGTGACATGCTGGAAGCGACAGAAACTTAGAAAAAAAGATGAAAAATAGGCGTTCTAAAATCAAGAAAAAATTAGGAGGGATGGTAGCTCCACCCTAGGGCCAAATCTTTGAACCCAGCGTCACACGTACATCACCACAAGAAGGCAAAAAAACCTAAACAACACCAAAACCATAACAAAAGAAAAGACTCACGGAAGCAAGAAAGTGATGTTTTCAGCTGCTACCATTTTCTCTTACTGGGGTACATATTCGACACTGATATTAAAATATTTATTATTAATATCATATTTTATAAAGACCTTGTCAAACAATAAAGCACCAGTGGACACAGGATAGTCCGGATGCAGCAGACACTTCAGTTCTTCTTCTTCCTCATTCGCCCTCAGACTCTTACATTAATGACTCTTATAAAGGCAGTAGTCAGCTCAAGGTAACTGACATCTCGTTCGTCCTCAGACTCCTACATTAATGACTCTAATAAAGGCAGTAGTCAGCTCAAGGTAACTGACATCTCGTTCGCCCTCAGACTCCTACATTAATGACTCTAATAAATGCAGTAGTCAGCTCAAGGTTCCTGACATCTCTAAACACTTTTTCGTTGTTGCTATATGCCACTCCGTTCACTGCTGTAAGTTGGGTAGGACTGGAGCTGATATTCGGCTGTCACGGGGCTGGTGCCACAGGAGCAGAGATCTGTTGTATCAATCCTGTTCTTATGATATAGATGATACCTCAACCTGTTGTGACTAGTACGTAAGCGGAAAATGATGACCTGGTCTCGCCTAGATAGCTGGTGACAGGCATCCTATTTTGTGTGACCTGGAATTCTCTGTCCCATTTGGACTTGAATATGGCTTTGATAGTTGTTTTAACCATTTCATAAGTTGTCTCTATACCGTTTTGTTGCAGGGCTTTCTCTACGTTTAGCAAGCTTATCTGCCTCTTCGTTGCCTGGAATGTTGCAGTTCCATTGGTTCTCTGATGAGACAAAGAAAGACTATAATTACTACTTCCTCAAGAAATTCGCAAGAGGCGACTAATGTGATTGTGCATGGGAGTGCGGTAGGGATGTATCTTGCCATCCTGTCACGTTTCATTGGCTATTGACGGGTATATGTAAACGATATCAACCTACAGAAATGGAGTGTTGCTGACTGATAAAAGCGCTGACGATCTGGCTATCCTGCCCCATTGTCTTAACAAGCTGCTAGAGAAAATGAGAATGTTTGGCGAGAGGTCACGACTGTTGGACCTGAAAACACACGGAGAAAGATACAATAGTATGTGAATAAATGTTCGTCTGCCGGAATGCATTGAAAAATACATATCTACAATATGTGAAATCGCATATATATCATGGCAGCAAAATAGGAAAAGTCTGAGGAACAGATGTTGAGAGGTCAAAATATGAACGCGAAAAGAGTTTTACATGGAAATCAAAAGAAATCAAATCTAACAAAACAAATAGATTTTTGAAATCAAGTGTCAAGTCAGTCATACTGTTTGGATCTGAAACACGGAGAACAACCAAAAATGATAACCAGACAAAGTAGACTTTCCTAAATGGGTGCTTAACACAGATAGAATGATGGAAATGGCATCCCAATATTCAGTATAGGAAGATGACGACGGCTTGTGGCTGCAACGTGTGGCTATTTTGTTTTTCTTGTATTTGTCGATTTTTTTCATATTCTTCAACCCTACGACAAAATTACCAATCTGAAATAGATGGAACGAGCCATTCGAATATCAGTGGAACAAAATATGAGAAGACTTCTCTGGCTTCTGATAGGATACACACTGTGAAAACTAGCTGATAGCATGACAATGCAGTCCCTATTTTTGAACCCTTAGGGTAATAGAAATAGGAAACTTAAAACACACGAAGAAGAGAACTGGAAATAGATATAAAATTTGATAAAGAAGACACTGAAAGATCTTGACGGAATGGCACTAGACAGGAAGGCTTAGAGTGTTTTTTGTCGAAGACATGTACTCCAGGCGCAGCTGGAAAATTATGATAATCATAAAGATGATGATGAATACAGAGGGTATGAGATACGGTAAGTTAAGTGTCAGTCCCATAATTTCTACCTGCGCTCGGAACTCTCTAGCCAGCTCAGGCGTCGAGGGTTGTCGTGGGCTGGGCAGTTTAGGAGAATGCGTTCATGGGGTCTGGATTTCGGTTCGACAAAGACATTCATTAGTGTGAGATATCCTGAGCCGAAAGAGGTGACTTAGTAATATACAATGGCCAGTTCTTTGGTGGAAAATGAAGGTCAGCTGAAGTCAGTGAAGCTGGCGGATTGGGTCAGATCTGTTGTACTTGTATATATCTATCTCCTTCTTCCAAAATACTGATATTGACATTAAATCCACAGTTCCACACCTACTGGTAATTTCAAAACTATATTTTCACATTCTGATTGAATGGGAAATTCGTGATGGAAGAAGCGAAAAGCATAAACACAAGCTACTGAAAAGTGCTTTGCCAGAATGTGCTTCTGTTCATTTCTTGGGACTGTGTGTTTATACATGCGATTGTGTTTACGTTCGTGTGCATCTGTGCCCATCTGTGTGGGTGTGTGTGTCAGTGCCTGCTTCTGTGTTACTATATGCGACCAGGCATGCTGCTTTACGTTTTATCACCATAGCAGATCATTTTGACTGAGCTAACAGTGCCATTTTAATTCAGACTGGGTCAGCATCATATTCAGAAAGCCCTAATGTCAAGGTCGCGGATTTGATACGCGAGGGTTCATAGCAGAAGTCACAGCTGCAGAATGTTAGAGGCCATCTCAGTAAATGATCTACTGAAATAATCAGGCACGAAATGGCGGTGAAAAAAAACAAGAGCTCCAAAAATCATTGGAAGACTGGCGACACGTCTTCCTGCTAGTTGTAGAACAACCGTAATTGATAATGATGAAGTGGACTACAGTAAGTAGAAAATTCACCGAAATGGAAGTGAAAAAAACAAGAGCACCAAAAATCATTGGTAGACTTCTGAAAAGGCTTCCTGCTAGTTGTAGAACAACCGTAAATGATAATGATGAAGTGGACTACAGTAAGTTTATATAGAACCACATAACTAGCCTCATAATCACCTTTAATTGACAGAACTGGTGAAACCACGATATATTAACCACAACATTGTGGGTTCCAACCCCACAGCTGAAAAAAAATAAACAAGTCAATGACATTTAAAGTCAATTGACAGTATAACCCGTCCTCCTTATATATTAAGAAGCTAATAGATTGTGACGTATAATGAAAATGAAGCCTCTGTATCCGACAGCCTTTCGTGACCTCAGCGTAGTTTTAAGATTCGCTAACAAAGTCACGCATTCCTCTGCCTGTCTGACTCATCTTGTAATCCACGCCTTTTTTTACTTGACCATATCAAACGAGCTTGTTTACCAACTTTTGCAACCTGTCATTCATAGCAGGCGGCGGAACCACGTTCGTTTACGCAAGTTTCTCACGCGAGCGGAGCTGTCAGTATTACGATAACGGGCAGATCGCACGTGGAAAACACGTGGAAGTGTAACGGCATTTGAAGATTCTCTATAAGGGGAGCAAATCCTTTGATCTCGAGAAACAGGGAAACTCTCGGACGGGAGCCCGCTACACGGGTTAAACTTTGTTGTCGATTAGCAACGGCCGGCAGAAGCGACCGTTAAACCCTTGATCTGGGAAACGTAGTTTCAGATTTCTCTGCTGGGAAACGGAGTGTGAGAAGTCACATCTTCTAGAGATCATAACAACATGATCGTATATAAACTGTGTCTTTCTAAAATCCTTATCAGAGTCGCACAGATTTTTTTCGGAGAGTCTAAACACGTTATCTAGAACCACTGGGAATATATGTATTAATAGAGCGTGGTGTTTCTTTCTGGATTTCTGGTAATATATAAATTTGTGCTTAAGCGTATTAAAGTGTTCAAAGTTTTAGCATCTTAAATTTACTGTGATTTTCTAGGTGTTAAGACTAGCGAATTAAATAACGCGTAGCTATTTTTATTCCAGATGTTTCAGTTGGAATGTAAATTTAATCACCCGCTATCACACAGAAAGAGACGGTTTAGTTGACTAATAAATACACTAGGCGACTGATAATTGACGGAATACAATTCACTTTTATTTCAGTGTGTGTAATTTAGTAAGTGACTGTGTTTGACTATCTCATGCGACTAAACAAACAGACGCCGAAAATCTAATAGTTATTAATGACAGGCGATCTTTGTTGAGTGCGCGTAGGGATAATTTAATCATAATTGACACTATGCGCTGATCGTTGACCGGAGCAGGAGGGGAAAAAGGCTGCATGCCTCAACCAATCTTGCACCCGCTAAGCGACGCGTGACAGGATAGGCTAGACATAACGTGCGAATTTTAACTTTAATCAGGACTGACGGAGAGGATGAGGAATGTCTCGTCCTCTTCCGTGGATATAGATATATATGTAGATATTATTAGCAATAATTATTTTATAATGTTCCTATATCCTTTAGGCAACCTGATCAACGGCGACCAGCGGTTTTTTATGTGGCTATATCTTGGGCCTTGTCTCTATTTTTACTGATTGGATTAAAGTTGTCTTCTGTTGGCTGACGCGTCTTCAAGTTTCAGTTGTGAACAGGACGGGCCACAGAGACGAACGAACATTGTAACAGTCAATTTTAACTGGACTTACAAAATACCCAGATATATTTTCTTGCATTTTATCAGCTCATTGTGGTGAAATAACACTAACTGTTCTCCCGACTTATGATAGTCGTTTTTCAAGAGGATATTTATCCCGAAGAGTCAAGCTATTTCAGAATCGGCACTCACCAGAGCCAGCCGATAGGATTTACCAATCAATCACGTACCATCATCAGTAACAATTTTTTAGCAACTAGCTGTGTCCAAATACCAGAAGTATTTGTTTTTCCATCCTTTGCTGTGAACACTAGATCTCGATTGTTTTCTACCATTAACTATTCCAGGTGACACTATCGATCCAGGATTACCTCACCAAATTTGGCGTCCATCTTATAAAGTTATTATCAAGGCTGGACTGGGGCCAAATTTGGTACTGTACCCTGACACTATCAATATCGATACATATTTTCAGGATAACTGTAAATTCCAGGAAATATCACCAAGATTAGGTAAGGAGAGAGAGAGAGCGTGGCCACGTATGTCAGAGAGAGAGAGATTGAATATTTTTTTGTTAAGGTAGCTTGTACCAAGCTAGTTATTTTGCTTTAACAATTGTTTACTTTACGGATTAGCACGTATTAGAAATTTTGTTTTTTTACTGTCTATACTATTGCTAACCTTTTGACCTTTGGGGTTATTAACTTGGTTGGGTTCTTATCTTCTCAATGAGGGGAGGGCACAGGTATTCTGTTATATTTTCTTTGCATGTAATTCTGGTGTATCTGATCTTTCTCTTTTAGATATTCGATGTTGTAAAGTTTAGGGATAATAAACAACAAAAGAACTAACTTTGTGTGTGTTGGTCGGACCCATACCCATTTAACCATAGTTTTCACATTTGTGTGTCTTGTTGTCACATAGCTGTGTGCTTGTGTGTGTATGTGTTTAGTAAACTTATATTTCTCAATATAAGGGGGTGCAAGATTGTCTTATACTAAAATACAGTCGTATAGATAGGCTGGACTAGAGGAACTATTCAGTCCAGAGACAGATCTTCTCCTTAAACTATTCACTCGTGAAAATCTATTTCTTACACTTTTACTTCTCACGTATTATCACCATCTCCTATACTCAGGCGGGATTTTACATAACTTTAAAACCTATCTAAGCACGACATAGATCGAAACAGTTTGTTGGACGTACGGAGTCACTGTGATGTTCAAACTACCTCTTGTAACAATTTTTGTACATGGTTTCTTATCTTGAGCGTCCGATTGGCAGGGGGTTAGAGCGCTGGCCTCTCGCCGCAAAGGTACCTGGCTCGAAACACGGTGGCGTCACGCACCAGTCTACCCAGTTGTAAATGGGTACCTGACTCTTCTCTTGAGTTAGGCAAAGGCAGCAAGGAAGGGAACTGGTCACAGCTTCTTTAGTAGCTGGAACGTGTGTAGTGAATTCTCTAACACTTCACTCCTCTACGACAGTATATGCTATGGGACTGCCTTACTACCTGTCTTATCCTGTTCACACCAGTGAAGATGAATTATGAAGGCACAGAACGTATTATTCACAATAGTAGGAAATATAAGTAATAAGATGAATAGTAGAAATCTACAGCTATGAGCTATACAGAGAGTCATCGGGTTACGTTAGGACGACTCCGTCGTACGTCGAAGTGTTCGTAAGTCGAATCCCCCTTTGAATATATTGACTTATTTCATATTTCCAAGTCTGTATTCCATTATATCATCTTTTGTTATAGTCATACAATGTACAACAAATAAAAGGGTTGAAATAAAAGATGTTGTAACATTACTGTGCGTTTACTGTACTAAAATGCTTACAGAAATGCTATAAAAAAATACAGGTAGAAAATGTTGTACACAACAACCACAGACACAAATTAGGAATAATCTGTAACAGTTTGCACATAAACACACACACAAATCAGTCATTTGAACAAGATAGCAATTTGTAGATGCACTCTTCCTTTGATTGTACATGAATGGGAAATGGTACTCACACTTATAACGCGAAGGAACAATTGAGACTGACGCATGAAGTCTGAGGACGTGATATCACGTCCAATGGAAATTAATGTTTATTATCAAACCCAGTAATTGTTTTTTAAGAGTTCAATGCAGGAGAACTCTTCTGTAAATCTTCTGTAAACATGTTTTCATGTTCCCAAGCCATTAATTTCCATTCCAACATGAAAAGTAAAATTGCTTAGGCTGAAAACCTAGAATAGAAAGTTATTTTTTAACACTTTCTCCATTTTTAATTTTAATATTATTATTTGTGTGTGTGTCTGGCCATCTTAAGTCAGAGTCATTGTGAGTCGCGTACATCGTAAGCTGAGGATTATTTGTACTCTCCTCCTGCTCTCTCACTTTTATTCTCTTTTTCCTTTTCCTCTTTAGCTCTCATTGATGCACCTGCATAAAGGATGTAGTCTCTTCTTCCTCTTTATCTCTCATTGATGCACCTGTATAAAAAGTGTAGTCTTTTCTTCCTCCTCCTCTTTATCTCTCATTGATGCACATTCACAAAAGGTGTAGTCTCTTCTTCCTCTTTAGCTCTCATTGATGCACCTGTCTAAAGGGTGTAGTCTCTTTATAGCGGAAGCTGTAACACATACCTAGTAAATGCATGAAATACAGGAAAGTATGGTATGTGTGTAGGCCCGATGGTTAGTATTATTCTTGGAAGGCGAATCTAGGGCATCCAATCAAAACGCAGGAGACTGCAAAAGCCGATCGATAATTCATTCATCATGTGACGTATTCTTTCCAGAACGTTGTCTCCATTACAGCTGCTCTGAACGCATCACGATTCTGGGCAAGTCGACCTGCATCAGCCAAAGACAAGTTCAGACTCTCTGTGATGTCCTGGGTCCACCGTCGTCTAGGTCGACCCCTTCCCCTTTTTCCAGGGACCATGCCTTCCATCACTGTTTTTTCCAGACTATTATGTCTTTTTATATGACCGAAAAATTTCAGCTTCCTTATTGCGATGGTATTTAGGAGCCAATGTTCCTGTACGTTTAGTGAGTGCAGTACTTCTCTGTTGGTCTTTTTTTCTGTCGATAATAGTATGGCCTTTTTACTTGTACATGGCGACAGCAGTGTGCTTTTTTGTACGAAGTTCTGGACGGATTTATTTTAGTATAAGCACATGCATTATCGAAACGTGATAGAAGTTAGTTTGTTGTTGGAAGGAAAAAGCCTGGAATGTGCATTTAACGGAATATTGGAGGGAAAAAGTATTTGTGGAGAAAATTGAGCTTGACCGAGCCAGCACATCGGAAACTATCAAGTCGAAAGACTTTAAAATTCTTTAAATATTATATATCATAACCAATTTCAACCAAATATATATGGAAAGGAATCTCTCAGTCAGGGAATTGAAAGACGGTTTATCAGAAGGTTATGGATAGACGTGTGTAGTTATATAGAGTATAGGTTTTGATGGTAACTTACACAGTTTTACTCAGAACTACGGAAACCAAGGAAGTTGAAACGAACCAATAGACCCTATTCTCATATACGTCCGTGGATAACCTATAAAAAGAGGCAGTGCTGTATTCAAACCGCACACTAACACAAAACAGACCAGAGAGATGGACATAAGAAGAGAGCTGCCAAGGCTAATACTTTGCCGTATGCTTGCCGTGCAGATTTACTTCACCAATTCAAGTCTAATCTGTGCTTAATATCTATCCTAAGAGGGTATGTAGAATTACTGTATATATTTGTGAACTTAATTTCACTGTTTAATTCAGAGTTTTAGTTAGTCGATCTACATCGTTAGGATATGAATGTACCAGGCAGAATACTTGTATTAACTAGTATGATTGCTGAAGATGGAAACCGACAATATAATCTCAACAGTCCTTCTCAGGATTAATGTAACCTCAACAGTCCTTGTCAGGATTAATATAACCTCAACAGTCCTTGTCAGGATTAATATAACCTCAACAGTCCTTGTCAGGATTAATATAACCTCAACAGTCCTTGTCAGGATTAATATAACCTGCTAGCAAGAACAGCACTTTTCAGAGCTGACTTGGCATTCCATATGTGAAAGACAACGGTAGTATCATACCTATGTATACAATGTAATGTGGTTTTATTAATGTATTATATTATTTGAGAAAATGTTCTGCAGTTAGACACTTGTCATGTCTAGCTATTGCTAAATCATACTGAGCCATGTATCATTCATATACATGCAAACATCTGAGACACACTCATATCATACACAATAGGACGTGTGAGTTCCATAACCACCGACTAGCCACATGTCTATCATTGTTCACAGGTTCATATGAGTCATCATAAATCTGAGATCTAGAGTTCAGTTCAATCCAAGCTGCCTGGAACCTCACATGAGCCTATCGATTGTTATCTGTACTTCAGCCTTAGTCCTCCTCAGTGTTGGGTGGGCTAATGCACAGATCTTCAGAATACAGTGTTGTGTGTCATTCAAACAAGAACTGACTTTACTCTGAAGATGAGTATGCAATAGGACAAACTCCTGCATCATTTGTGAGCCGTCAGAGTCTATGATGAATATTATTGACTTTTAGCATAACCAGAGACTAGAGATAACATTACAGCTGAAAAACGTTTATTTCTATACAAGGAAGATCCAAGAAGAACTTTTTAAATTTCAGTTAATAATCTAGAGATAAATTCACCATCATCCAAATGTTGTAAAATATTTATCCATTGATTTCATCTTCCAACCTTCACAATTCAGCATAAAAGTAGATAGTTGTACATAATAAATTCAGAAATTGTACTCAGCTGATTTATTAATTTTATAATTGTTGAAGTTGAGTTGTTCTGATTTATTTAATATCACAGGTACTACATAGCAAGGTGGCAAAGTATGATCTGACTTTACTCCAAATACTTTCTGAAGCAGATACATTCACAGCTGTGACTATCTTGTGATACAGGGGACTTACTACATAGCAAGGTGCATCTGCCTAACGGATGTAATCTCTCATTGATGCACTTACCTAAAGGGTGTAGTCTATTCCTCCTCTTTAGCTCTCACTGATGCACCTGCCTAACGGGTGTAGTCTCTTTTTACTCCTTAGCTCTCATACATGCACCGGCCTAACGGGTGTAGTCTCTTCTTCCTTTTTAGCTCTCATTTGTGAAGCTGCCCGACGGGTGTAGTCTCGTCTTCCTCTTTAGCTCTCATTGATGCATCTATATAAAGGGTGCAGTCTCTTCTCCCTCTTTAGCTCTCATTGATGCACTTACCTAAAGGGTGTTGTCTATTCCTCCTCTTTAGCTCTCACTGATGCACCTGCTTAACGGGTGTAGTCTCTTTTTACTCTTTAGCTCTCAGTGATGCACTTACCAAAAGGGTATAGTTTTTTCTTCTTCTTCCTCCTCTTTAACTCTGATTGATGCACCTGCCTATATGGTGTAGTCTATTCTTCCTCTTTAGCTCTGACTGATGCGCCTACCTAAAAGGTAAAGTCTCATCTTTCTCTTCCTCTTTACCTCTCATTGATGCACTTACCTAAAGAGTGTAGTCTCTTCTGCCTCTTCCTCTTTATTTCTCATTGATACACCTACGCAAAGCATGTAGTTTCCTCTTCCTCTTTAGCTCTCATTGATACACCTATCTAAAGAGTGTATATCTTCGTCTTCGTTACCTCTCATTGATACACCTACCTAAAGAGTGTATTCTCTTCTTCCTCTTTACCTCTCATTGATACACCTACCTAAAGAGTGTATAACTTCGTCCTCTTTATCTCTCATTGATACACCTACCTAAAGAGCTCCTTGTCTATGACGATGACTTTTACATCCTGAATCAAAATAAACGCCATATGCTGGACAAAACTAACAGAAATGAGAAAACTCTGAGATCACAAGGGCCAGATATGAATAATATCTCAAGTTCTGAGATCATTAAAGAGATGAACTACTTTGAGAGCACTGTACTGGCAGATGGCAACCTGATGGCAGCAATCAAGCTGCGAGCTGGGAAAACAAAAATACGGGGCAGTGAATATTATTAGAAGCCAAATGTGAGGATTGAAAGTCTGCGGTCTGAAAACAAGTTATAACTTTGTGATGACAGCATCACAAGTGCTCTTATGTAGGTAGCAAAATGAAAAAGACAGTAAAGAAAGAAAAAAAAGGCAGTTCGTAGATATGAAGGTAAAATTACGAAGAACGCATGAGGGTAACTTGAGTAGAAGGGTATCAAACCTGAGATCGAAGAAAATACGAAGGTGAAAAACCTGGGTTGTTCTAGTACAATCTTATGCTTGAAAACATTTTATAAGAAAGAGAGGGCCAGACCTTAGCTGAATGTAGAGGTCTTTTTGTCTATAACTATACACTAGTATCCCCGTTATGTTCCCGAGGGTTAAAGAATGGAAAAGCGCCTGGTCACGACAATTTAAACGCTGAATTATTCAAGGCAGACCCTGAACTAGCAGCAGAACTATTAGAACCACTAATTGCACAAGTCTGGAAAACAGAGACAACACCAACGGAGAGGAGTAAAGGAATAATTAACAAATTTCCCAAGAAGGCTGACCTTGCAGACTGCAACAAATGGAGAGGAATTACTCTCCTCTCAGTTCCCAGTAAAATACTAGGCAAGATAATTATCCAGAGAATTTCAAAAGAAGTAGACCATAAACTGAGGAAAGGACAAGCGGGATTAAGAAAGAACAGAAGATGTGCAGATCATATATTCACCCTCAGGAACATTATAGAGCAGTGCTCAGAATGGCAGAGACAGCTATAAATTAACTTTGTTGATTTTGAAAAGGCTTTTGGCAGCATACACAGACAGCCTATGGAAAATACTGAGGGTTTATAGAATTCCTAGCTGCATTGTTTCCATTATAAAAAGCCCCTATATATTTTACAAAGTGAATGTGACATGTTACTTGCTGAGTGGTTATACAAGTCGTAAGAGGCTGGCAACCTCAACATATGAAAACAGTATATTCATAAACCAGTACAAGCGCTGGTGATTGCTTTTTGCTAGTCGTACAGAAAACCGACAGCAGAGGTGGCCCCAGATTCCGAATGGAGTAGTGAGTAAATGAGTGATGATTACATCTGTAACAGAATGGGGCGGCCCCTATCGATCGTTGTTTCACTCCGGCAGTATCGGTACATTTGTGTACTGATTTTATTGTGTGCTTTCATTTATTGCACTTTCTTTCTTTTTCTGCTATGTGTAGCAGATATTATGTATTTTCCTTCTTACACCCTTCTCAGGGATAAGTAGACATGTCTGGTTGTTATCCATTTGTCCCTACGTTGCAAGGAGTGGCAGCGACCTAACCATGTTGGCTATCGTGGGCGCAGCGATATCAGTATACAGATTAACACGTAAATCCCTTCAGCGCAGTGCTTAATCACTGATAAGAAGTGGGTACGCGCATCACCAAAGCTTGGAAATTGGGGAGACAACGGATGGACAGACACAGAAAAGAGATTACTTTCTGATAAAGTAATGATTGTTACATTGGGAACACGTTGTTATATGAGTTTACCGACATATTCGTAAGTTTGTACCCAAGGGCAGGTGGGTGTATACAGCCCATTTTCAGAAAAGTAATGTTTGAAATTTTGCATTAGCTGAGTCATACAACATTTTCAAATTAGATTGGCTGATCCTGTGAGGCGCGCATAACAAAGGCGTGAGAAGGCAGTGAATATAATCTGACCATTTTCTCAAGCTATTTCACTTGAGAAATCGCTCGCCAAGATAACAGACCTTGCTAGACTGAAGAATTAGAATTCAGAATTCCTTCTTAAACATACCGGACACCTTTTATTGGAGAATTTTTGACGGACTTTCAAAGCCCAGGAAATCTCTTTCATATTAAATAAGGAAACCGGGACTGAGGAAACTGAAGGACCACATATGAAGTCAAAGAGGGAACGTATTAAATTAACGACATCCCAGACGCGTGTAAGAGGCAGATTCATTTCTCTTTTATTCATCTGAGCAAAATGTCTGTAAGCTAGGATTGGCGTAAGTTGTGATTTACATTTCATATTTTATTTCTAACATGTGAACTAATATATATATATATATATATATATATATATATATATATATATATATATATATATATATATATATATATATATATATATATATATATATATATATATATATATATATATATGTGTGTGTATATATATTACCATGTGAATTTTAATATGTGAAACTCGCTAGTGGATGTCAAAGTCATTTGAGGCTGGCAACCTCAGCGTATAGAATGATGATTCATGAACCACCACTGCACGGGCTGGTGATTGCTAGTTTCGTAAAGAGAACTAAAAGCATAAACTAGTCGCAGGTTCCAAATGGAGCAGGGAAGGAAAGATAAAAGAAATTATGTACATTCTAAGTATAATACTTACAATTTCAAAGCAGTGTAAATGTCCAAATAAACATATTCACGTTAAAATTAATGTAAATTTTCAAGGTTCAAACCAGTGCCTTTGTGAAACATTTTCATTTTAAACTTAATGGAAGTTTCAAACTTTTTAATCAGTGAAACATAAATGAAAACATATTCACTTTATATTGTGAACATTTTTCAATCAGTGGAAATGTATATGTAAACAGACTATCCGTATTACTAAACTTTTCATTTAAATATAAAGTAACTATGAAAGCTATTCAATTTAAATGTAAAGAAAGTTTATTCCGTGGGATTAAATTTAATTCTTATCGAGGGTAAATTCTGAGTTAATTGGGATGGTGGTATGGGAAGATAGGAACCCATAACCATGGGTTGGAAATCGCCATACTCAGAAGAGCGTTTCGTTCTATTCTTTTAACATAGTTATTGGTAGTACAAGCAGAAAGTACTATCTCTGGAACAAGAAGGGAACCGTGGCGTAAGTTTTAAGACGAAGGAGCAGAGTGAAAAGAACCAACCCATAAGAAGGAGCATGTAGAAGGTCTAAATGTTGTGTGATGATATAACTTCTGTTGCCAAGATCAGGTAGTGCTGGCACTTAAAGTATGGTGTAGATTGAGGACTGGTGTACATGTGTAAAATAGTTGCACAGTCATACAGGTACAGTTCCAACAGGAACGCCACACCAAATCACGACGTATGGAGTCAATGAATGTTGTAAAATCCTTGTGACGTTTATATTATTTAATGAAGACGCCAAGTTGACGAGAAATGCGTAGACATAAACAAGTAGGTACATCATAGGTACAATCAAACAGTCATTGTTACAGCAACATAGTCAGTACAGCAATGGACGGTAGACAGCATCATAGTAAAGATGAATCACATGCATATCAGTACATCATAGGGCTGTAAATGTATTCAGGCGGAAATCTCCATCCCTTTCTATAACAGCTGGAAGATATCAATATGATAGGAGATCAAATCCTCTCTCCTAAATCTAACCTCAGCAAGACAGGGACGTCTTCTGAAGTCTATCAATAATATCCTCAAAAATCCTCCAAGTTCCTTTAGTTATCCAAGATATCAAATCTGGAAACAAGCAGTAAAGTTTAGCAGGCAGATAGTTCTTAGGACATGCATCCATCGATGCAGTAACAGCGAACATGATTCGTGAGCTGACGAAAAACTTCTCATAGCGTAGGCCCTCCTATAATCGGGCTACAAACAAAATGTCAATCTCGAAAGATATCGATAAGTGTCAAAAATGTCATTACCTTTACTTCAGGAAATAAACATATAACTCACAGGCTTCCAAGCACTTAGAATCACCACAGATATATCATCTCCAAAGGAACAATATGAATAGGACATTATTTCCTGAACAGTTTAAGCACAGACGCTGGCAAACCAAACTTTTTTTTTTTTTTTAAAAAAACCTTTATTTGGTCAATATATTCACAACATTGATAGTATTTACAACAATTGAAATTTAAAATAGTCATTATAAAGACATAATTTAAAGTTAATAAACCCGGTACAAACTAAATATTGCGAAACACAAAAACAATATTATTTAGTTAATATTACAAGACCAAAACAGAGCAAATGCACAAATTCTAAAGTTAAATAAACCGGGTACAAATTAAAATTATTACATTATATAAGATAAACCTAATTGCGAACAAATCAATATTATTTAAGAAAAATAACTTTAAATATTACAATCTAAAAAAGAACAATATGTAAAAAATATTACACAAATTTTAAAATTAAAAAGCTAAGCACAAATCAAAACTATTGCATAAACGAATTACAAAAAGTCCAGGTACAAATCAAATTATTTCAATATATAAAGATATACTAATTTCCGAAAAAGAAAGAAAAAAAAAAAATTAAGGATACAAATTATCAACTGTTGGTGAGGGCATGGGAGTTACTAGATGATTAATGGTACAACGACTGACAATGACACCCTAACATGAGATGATATGCGATAAATGGTATTTACATTGCACGATATTACAGAAATAGTATTAATACTCAAAGCTACTTGCTTTGTATCACCAACAAGGGTCTAAGTTATAATTTAACACAAAAGGAATGCTTTAAATCTGTGTTGTTATGTCTTGTGTCATGCGCTCATATATTTGTGTAAATATTGCACTGTCATAATGTCCATTGTCGTATACAGCTCTGTTCCTACATGTCCATACAAGATATCTGAAGTTAGCGAGTAAAGTTAGTAGTTTAAGTTCTGTTGGTCTCGTCATTCGTGGTAACGTGTTCATCATGACTGCTCTATATAAATTTAGTGTCTGTTGTGAGTGTGGGGCTATTAATTTCCTTAATTTGTTTAAGGTAGGGACCACTGTCTTACATGTGTAAAATAAGTGGTCTTCTGTCTCTATAATGTTATCAATACACAGTTTACATTTTGGTGGCGCTTTGCCTGCTTTTTTTGCTGGCTGCATGCCCGCAATAGGCGTTAAACTGTGTAGTAATCTGAAGGTGACTTCTTTTGCTTGTGGTTTAATGTCTATTGCGTGAATGTTTGTAAAACTCTGTGTGTAGTCAGTTATAAAGAGGTTGTACCCTCTTCGTGTGTTTATAGGTGTTTCCTGTGCTGCAACTAGAAGTTTGTATATAAGTTTGGTGTCTTGTTTTATTAAGTGTTTGTTCCCCTCTAAATTTTTCAAACATATTGCATAAAAAGGAGGTGGTGTCCCCAAAAAATGGGGTTGATTATTATTTAATTTACAAAAACTTGATAGCCTTAACCCAATATAATAGTGTGCCAGCGGGTATAGACCCGGGCTCTTTATAACTTCCCCTATATATTTAATTCTTAAAGCTTTAATTTTAGTATTTATATCCTGTAGAGCTATCCCCCCTTTATTTTTAGGTTGTATTAAAGTAGCGTGTTTAATACTGTGCCAAGTGTTCCTAAAAATGAAGGCCCTAATTAGTTTATTTATTTCCGTTATAATCTTTTTAGGTACTATTTGTATATTTGCTGTATAAATTATTTTTGGCATAATAAAACAATTAACTATAATACTTCTTCCGAAAATGGTAGCCGTTTTATATTTGTAAATTTCTAGCATATTTTGGATTTTCTCTATTAATTTTGTCCATGTTTCTTTATTGGGGTCTTGAGGATTAAAAGAGAAGTTAATTCCATAAATTTTAATTTTATTCACTACCGTTAATTGAAAAGGGAAATCTGACCTATTGCCCCATTTACCTATTCCCATTATGCTAGATTTTTGAATATTTAGTTTAGATTCGCTAGCGTATCCAAACTCTGTGAAAACCTCTAAGATATTTTTTATAGAATCCTTTGTTGTTGGAAAGAATATCGTATCATCGGCGTAGGCCAGCAATTTTCTTTCCCCTGCACCGGGGACGAAAGTCCCCGTGATATTTGTGTCTTGTCTTATTCTTTCCAACACAGGTTCTAGCGTTATTACATATAACAAGGACGACAGAGGGCACCCTTGCCTAAAACTTCTCGTTAATTTGAATGCTTTAGTTAAACTATGATTAATCAATATTTTACTTTCAGGTTTTTTATATAGGATTTTTATCCATGATCTAAAGTATTTCCCTATATTATTAGCTTTGAGATTTTTATGTAGGAAGGCATGTGATACTCTATCAAATGCCTTTTCCTGGTCTAAAGATAATATGGCACTCTGGCACTGCCTATCATGTGTGTATGTAATCAGGTCTCTAACGAAATGTGTATGTCTGCTAATGTTTCTACCATGTACACTACATTGTTGATCTGAATGTATTATTTTGTGCATGTGTGGCTTAAGCTTCAGAGTTAGTGCCTTGGCTAGAATTTTATAATCAACATTTAAAAGAGAAATGGGCCGAAAATTCTTAATTGACTTTTTATCATTACTATCCTTGGGGATCAGGGTAATATATGACTGATTTAAACTTTCCGGGAGTTCCCCTTTTTGAAATGCCTCTTCCAGCATTTTAATTAGAATGGGCCCTAAACAGGGGAAGAAAGCCCTGTAGAATTCTGCAGTTAACCCATCAGGTCCGGGTGCTTTATCTTTTTGAAAAGTACTAAGTGCCCCTTGCAAATTATCTAAAGTTAGGGGTTGGTCTAGCCTTTCACTTTCCTCATCACTTAGACACTTTGTGTATTTTAGAAATTTGTCTTGTATGTTTGCATCACTTTCTTCTTTAGTATATAGCTGCTTGTAGTATTCGAAGAAAGCGTGACTAATATTGGTATTGTCTTTATGATGTTTTCCTTTCATGTCAATTATTTCATGAATCTGTGTACTGCGCTGAATGTTTTGCTCTACTGCTAAATATTGCCTACTAGGGATTTCCTGCGTTATAGTGTGTAATTTTGTCCTAAGTAATGCTCCCTGATAGGTATACTGTCTATATTGATTTAACTGCTGTTCTAAGGTGTGTATGTGAGGGTTCGTGTTGTCTAAACTCTTAGTTAAACTAATTGCTTCTTCTAAAATCCCCTCTTCTTTTTTAAACTTTTTCTGAATAAGTGTAGCCAAAATCTGCGTTCTATCTCTAATTGTGTTCTTTAGCATATCCCAATATTGAGCAATGTTATTATTTGGAATGTCTTGTGCGTAACCTTGTATCAGTTGTGTTATTTGTTCTGTAGAGTAAATGTTTTTAAATAGGCTGTTGTTAAATTTCCAATGCGGGGATCTCTTTACTTGTTTGTGCGTGTGTCCCGTACTTAAAGATGTGTAAACTGCGTGATGATCTGTGAATTTAAGAGTATTTTTTATGTGGTATATTTTGTGTATATTATAGTCACTAGTGGTGTAAATTCTATATAATCTTGAAGCCAGTTTAAAATATGGGTTCGCCTTGTCATAATATGTAAAGGTTTGTTTATTGGGTTCTATTCTTCTGTATGCGTCTGAAAGGTCATGTTCGTCTAACATAGCCTGAACTTGTCGTACAAGTAAAGACTTTTCTCGTGTCTGCGCTCTCGTGAAGCCTCCAGACCGGTCAAGGTCGGATAGAATACAATTAAAATCCCCCCCCCCTAAAATTTTCCTAGTCCCCTTGTAATGTTCCGTTAGTATGTCATGTAATCCGTCATAAAATTTAGGTCTGTCAATTTTCGTCGCTGGTGCATATATGTTGATAAGTGTGTGTATGTCTTGTTTGTTGTGTTTGTTTTGTATTTGTATAATGACAATTCTGCCGTCATTGTCAGTTCTGTGATGCACTGCATCCCAATCTTCATTAATTTGAAGGATGGCAACACCAGTATGGCAGGTGCCCCGGGCGAACCAACCATGCTTCAGTCCTAATCTAGTTGTTATTTGACCCGCGTGATAGTTTGTAGTGACACCAGTTTGCTGTAGAAGCAAAAAATCGGGTTTCTCTTTTTTAATCAGTTTAATTACATGGTCCAGCTTATTTCTCAAACCATTGATATTGAGAGATATTATCACTAGACTGCATGTCGGAGTGGTAAGCAGAAGTTGGCCACTCGCTATAAACTGTCTACCTGGCAAAGTGGCAGAGTGGTCACTTGCCATATCTAAACTATTTGACAAAACGGGGACTGAGTGCGGACCGTCTGTCTTTTTAGAATTACAAAGCAGAGTAGTGGTCTGGGGCTGGCTACCCGCTACAGGTGAAATACTCAACAAAGCACTAGTTGATGGTTTATCATGTGTTGTAAAGATTGTAGTAGGCAAAGTGATAAACTGGTCATTTATTACACATGGCTTGCCCAGCATAGCGGTGACCGTAGGCTGACCGCTTTCTGTTGTAACTAGGCCACTCGACACATTCATGTTTACATTGCTTGACGAGGCGGTGCATGGGGGCTGACCTGTTAACCTAGTTACATGACTGCCTGACGGAATAGTGACCTGGGGCTGACTATCCGTTCCGCACTGATAATTTAGGCTGGGCGCAGATGAGACTGCGTCGCCTAACACTCTCACCCCAGTAGGGGGGGGGGGAGTTGACTGCTTAAATGAAACTGTGCGCATGTTAAAGTGTGTGTATTGTGGACAAGCTAACTATCAAAAAACTATTTACATAAACACTATTTACATAAACACAACTCTTAATAATACATTTTAACACCACTCCTAAACTATGGGTGTTGGCACACTTTACTGTAATAAGATACATTTTTATTTTTATGGACAGTTTCACTTGGGTCCACTTGAGGGGACACATCTTCCCACGCACTGGTAGTCTATTGTTCAAGCTTCTAACAGGCTCAAAGGGGAGGGTAGCTTCGGGGTGCAGCTCAGGCGTGCCTTCACCTGCACCATTCGTCCTCACTCGTCTCACCTGCTTGAAGTCTGGAAGTAACTTCTTGCACTGGGCCCCAGTGCCGGGAAGAAAGACTTGTAGGTGTAGGCTCATTAGTCACTCACATCTTCAAACTCTTGCCCATCTATGTACAGGGTGGTCATCGACTCCATGGCCTCGTCTTCAGTCATGGTCGCCCAGTTACCGCTTATACTGTCTTGTGTTAGAAGTGCCCCTGGCACTTCCGGATCCGGTCTAAAGGCCCCCGACACAAATGATTGAGTTGGTGATTTGTCAGGGCTATTTGGCTGGGATTTTTGCTCGTCAACAACAGGTGTCAACGCTGCCTCCTCATGACAGGACTCTTCTGCAGTCACCTTGGGTGATGGGGGGAGATCCTCCTTGCTTGGTGAGCGCTTGCTTGGAGAAGTACTATTATTTCGCTTCACCTCTTTGGGTTTGACAGGCCCTGTTGTCTGGCGCAAAAGTCTTTTCCTATTTGTCTCCCCCTTCCTAGAGAGCACATCTGTAAAGTCACCTTCCTTACTCGTACCTGCTTCAGGGCTCTCTGCTATGTGGCTCTCAAGTGCATTGCTCTCTGACGCGAGGAACTCACTCCTCCTGTTCTGCTCAGCCGGCGTTTTGTTCCCGACTGCCTCATCTTCTTTGGTCTGTTTGGCCTTAGTTGGGGCCGCCCGCCTTCTTGGGCACTGGCTAACCCAGTGCGTGTCCAGTCCGCAAATAGCGCATTGGGTTCGTCTACCGGGTAGAGACACCCATACCTTCAATATTTTATCTTCTGCCGCCTTAAGGTGCACAAAGTGCGGTACTTGATGTTCTGTTGGCCGGTATAAGAAGATCCATTTATCCTGGGCATTTTTAATTCTGCTCACCTCCACATCTTTGTCGCCCGACACTTCGGCCGCTATTCTCCTCACCGCTTCTGGCTTTATGGTGGGGGGCATCCAGTTCAGTGTCCCTTTGGACTTCTCTTTATCCAGATGCTCTATATAGATGCTCATCTGGGGGTTGGTCCACTCGAACCTCTTGCCATGCAGCCCTTGGTAATGTTTTATTTGTGCCGCCGCTGTCAGAGTGGCGTACCATCTATAAGGCCTTTCAAAACGATACAAAGTGGCTATGCCACTCATTCCGACACCAGCCGGTCCTGCTATAATGCTAGATATCAGGGAGTAGGATGCCCTGTTGGCCTGCGGCCCAGTAATGGTAATAACCAGTGTTCCTGGCCTATGGAGCATACCTCCTTCTAGATCTTCTTCTGCATTGATCATTATCACAGGCACAAAAGGTGCGGACATTCTTATATTTCTTTTCTTGGTAATGAAACCAAATTAAGCACGAAAAAAAAGTCACAAAGGCTAGCTTAAGCCGAAGCCTAAACTAACCACCACAAAAGTCCAGGAAAAAAAACACCAAAGTCCAAGAATCTAACTGAGCACAAAAGCACAAGACGCAGATGCGTCTTGCTTATCACGCATCTGCCACACTCTCTGAATGTCGGGGCGGAACCCGTGCAAAAAAGCGATCAAGACCAGACATGCGCAGACAAGCGCGACTCGAACGGTGTTTAGCCAACTTACGAACCAAAGAATATTCTGGAGAACAATCGTACAGATTCGAACCTAATAAGGAAATGAATCTTGAAACATTGCGATTGCCAACTGTTTATAAGAACTGACGACCTGAGCGCTCCGTATATGGACATGACTCAAAATCGTTCACACAAACTATCGGCAACTATCGTCACACGATTAGACAACTAGTAGAAATAAAAAAGTGACTACAATACATGAGTTATTTCCCATGCATTAGAAAATAAATACATAGACGAAAAACGTTGCAACATTTATCGCAACAGAGCAGAACCGTCATTGGCAGCTAAGTTCAGATCTATGCTGCCACTTGAACTTCTTGTAACATTTCGCAATCCGTAACGACCGTGATGATAACCTTTCTGGATCCATAACTATTCAAATTATATTTTTCAACTGTTAAAACTTAAGTGATTATTAAATTTTGTTATTTGTATGTATAACAATTTAACTTCGATTTAATCATTTTAAAGTTACTGCATGTTTGTCTCAGTCAATTTACTACACACACTCTAAACAGAGCTTTACTAGAATAATAAAATTCCACTGAGTAAATAAGGGGTAGGGGCTTAAACGAGCTGAAATTAATAAGTGCTTAAATCCTTCACAAAAGTGTCGGCAGAATTACAGAGTTAACATACTCAGCCAAAGCAGTATTCTCGCTTATTCTGAATATCTTGTGAAGACTCCCTGCAGATAGAAGCGTTGTGTTTCTTCTATTTACATCTCTGCCAAGAGTAATCTTGTGCGAAGGTAGACACCTTTGAAGCCCATGTTAGATGCTCTTGAGTTTTTGCTACTTTTGGAACACTACTGCAGGCAAAACCGTCACAACATCACATGTGCACAGCGCATATAGTATCATGTTGTGAGAATACGTAACTTGATAATGTTATTTCAGGCACAAGCCATTGTACTCGCACTGTCCAGACACATTTTCGCCATTTAAGTAACCAGAAGAATAACGGTGATTTCTAATCATTTTCCCTCAGTTACGCCGTGTATATTAAAAGAATCTAATTATTCAGAGAGGCTAACATTGGTGGATGGACAGCAAGACAATGCGCCGGTTAATCTTCAGCCCACAAATGTACTTAGCAGAGGCATTTGTTCTTTTATTTTTCCTGAAGTTCGCGGTACGAAGTTACACTTACAAGAGACCAGTGTGAAGTAAGAGTCTTCGCTACTATCTTGTGAATCAAGAGCTGGATTCGACACCAACTACCTACAGTGGACACGTTGTGAAGACACCCACATTGACATTAGGAGTGAAGTTCATCTAGACGCCTCTAGAGAAGAGTCCTCATCACAAAAGACTTGACAACCAACCATTGCAGTACTCCGCAAGTGTAGTTTTTGTTAACAGGCGAAATCAGCGGACAATAACCAACAGTCCCCAGTTGAGTTTCGATGAAGACAATTTCTTAAACCCCCTAAAATCATTTTCATCCATATTTATTTTAACTTGTTAAAGACTAATTGATTATTAAATTTGTTATGTTATTTTACAAATTCATAGTTGATTCAGTTATTATAGATATGAGAGCGCATGTATGATCGAAAATCTTTATTACATTTACATATAGTTACATCCATAGAGACAAATAAATAATAAGAGAAATTTCGCTGAATTAAATCAGCTGGCAGCTTGAACGAGCTAACATAAAGTCTTGCATAACCATCTTCATAAAAGGCGGCGGGTCAGATACTACAGTTAACATTGATCCGCCTCATGCATCATTGTTCTTGACATCTGAAATATCTTATGAAAATTGCCTTGAGGTAGAAGCATCATTATCCTTCTATCTACAATTCTGCCAAGAGTAATCTTGTGCGAAGGTAGACACCGTTGAAGACCCACATTAGTTACTCTTGAGTTTTGGCCACTGTAGGACCACTACTGCAAAGCTAAAGGGAGGCAACCCGTGACACTATGCTCCTTGGGGAGCTAAAGAGTATTGATTAATTGACTTCAACATACTTATATCAGACCCTCTCGTCTTATATCATCCGTTCCGGGTCTGTCCGAATCTTCTTTATCCGTATCATGTCTGTCTCCTTCTATGGGTTTTCTATCTTCCTCTACATGGAATACAAAAACAAAGACTGCCTTGTAGTACTATCACCCTTAAAGAGTGTCCTACTAAACGCCAACGTCTTCCTCTCGCCTCTTGTTTTACTGGCAAGTGTCTGGTTCTTGTCATCAGCTTCACCTTGGTGATCTTGTCACACCATTTTAATCCTTCATTTCTAATCAAGCACCCGCTTATAAACGTCTGTAGTTATTTGGTTTTTGTTCATGTTGTTCTGCATCTTTCAGAGCCAAATGGCTTAGAAATCTTTGCTCAACGCTATTTTTTACGTGGATGACAGTTTAGCATCTCAGTCAGCAGACAATTACGATACAATAATAAACGGCTGATATTAAACACACAACCAGACGATAAGTCAAGGTCTAAAATCCAATCCCCTGCAGACCCAAGTAGAACAGTCCCAACTAAGATGGTTTGGCCATGTCTGCAGAATGGGAGAAGATCGGCTACCACGACAAGCATGGGAAACTAAGTGCCAGGGATCCAGACCTTCAGGACCTCCCAGAGTCCACTGGGAGGACAACATTAGACAATCTTTGAAGGACCAAGGACTAGAATGGAATCAGGCCAAGAGGAAGACAGCCGATAGGATAGTCTGGCGCTCTCTCTTCCAAACCTCTACACCTGACGGTAGAAGGAGAACGACAAAGTAAGTAAGTATTAAACACGAAGGAATAGGACTGTTGCTTAGGCATGTCGTACAAGGAGATTTATATGAGAAGATGTTCACGAGGCTGGCAGTCTCATCACGTAAAGCAAATTGTCACAGAAAACACAGCTGCAGGTCCATGTGAATGCGTAGTGCAGGCTTCCTGCAAAAGGACCAGCTGCAGTGGTGGCTTGATGAGGAACAAAGAGGAAAATGGTGATGATGATGATTAACTAAGGTTCAAAATGGTTGGCTAAGATATGAATGGAATATATTCATAGAAGCTTCGAGTCTGCTGGAGCTGGTGTGGATCTACTGTCCTGGTCATTGCAAGCGTATGCAGCAATGAAAGAGATGACAGACTAGTATCAAGAGTACCCACAGTAGGGACACTGGATTTGGATTAGGGAGAGATAATGAGAACAATTAATGATTACCTGTTTGAGAATGACACTGCAATAGATGAATCACCAAGGTTAAAACTGTTGAAATTTAGCATCAAATGCAAGGCTAGCACAGATGAACGTATGAGAGTATGCATCCGTCGTGTATACAACCAGCGAACTACAGGAACAGTTAGCATTCACTCTCTTCGACATATACTGAGGGAGACTGAGCACCTATAGGTTTGCAATGATGTCAAGTCTGTTCAAAAATAACAATAACTATGGTGACGTTATGAAAAGCCAGCTTTATAAAAGTCATGAGAAAATATAATATGAATGGCAATGAGAAGTATACGAATCAACTACCTGTGTTGAAAATATCTTAGCTGATAATAACCATCGAGTCATTTTTTTATCTTCTCTAAATTAAATTCGCTTCACTTGAGTCACATGACTTTCAGGTGTCATTTTATACTGTTTTTATCTGGGATAGAATATGCCTGAACCCACATAACTGTCTCAAATAATCACCAAGAGCTAACGCTCAGTAATGGTGGATCAAAGATAGGACAAAGACAACTATTTAGAATAACTTTGGTAAGGGTTTAATCCAGCCTTTCTCAACCATTTTATCGTCGAGGAATCCTTGAAATAATTTTCAGGTCTCAGGGAACCCCTGTATACAATTATAATATCTACAGCTCAAGGTACGTTAGCGTGATCAGTAAGTTGTAAATATGTACAATAATCCAATTAAATTTGACAATGCCTTTTTTTAAGTATAGAATGTATTTTTCGGAGGATCTGTTTATTTTGGCCAACTTATTTGCCTACTCTTTTTTTTTTTTTAGGTGTAGTTCCCTCTCAACTCTACAAGATGCTAATGAAATATAGTATTGCAAGAGTGAACACGGCTCTACTGCGCACTGCCACACGAAGATACTCACTCATTGATTACCAATGCGAAAACTAACTTAACCCAACGCGCAAAGTTAAAAACAAGCGATATGTATTTACCTTTTTCAATCACAATCTCCCGCGGAACCCCTAGGGTTCTGTGGAACCCTGGTTGAGAAACTCTGGTCTAACCTGACACACTGAAAAAGGTACTGAAAGCAGTAATGGATCAAACCCACAATACTGTTCAACAAGCCTCGGGTAGTTCACGGGGGTCTCTCATGAGATTTAAAAAAAAAAACACAAGGAAAGGACTAGTGCTTCCTCAGGCACGTCGTGCGAGACGACTAAAATGAGGTTGTGCATGGGGCTGGTGAGGTTGTGCATGGGGCTGGCGAGGTTGTGCATGGTGCTGGTGAGGTTGTGCATGGTGCTGGTGAGGTTGTACATGGTGCTGGTGAGGTTGTGCATGGGGCTGGTGAGGTTGTGCTTGGGGCTGGTGAGGTTGTGCATGGTGCTGGTGAGGTTGTGCATGGTGCTGGTGAGGTTGTGCATGGTGCTGGTGAGGTTGTGCATGGTGCTGGTGAGGTTGTGCATGGTGCTGGTGAGGTTGTGCATGGGGCTGGTGAGGTTGTGCATGGGGCTGGTGAGGTTGTGCATGGGGCTGGTGAAGTTGTGCATGGTGCTGGCGAGGTTGTGCATGGGGCTGGCGAGGTTGTGCATGGTGCTGGTGAGGTTGTGCATGGTGCTGGTGAGGTTGTGCATGGTGCTGGTGAGGTTGTGCATGGTGCTGGTGAGGTTGTGCATAGGTTGGCAACCTCATCATGTAACACAACTTGTTACAGAAACTTCCACGACAAAAGCAAGTGGAGGCTTGGTGGGTGCTTGGTGGAGGCTTGATGGAGGCTTCGTGCAGGCTTGGTGGAGGCTTGGTGCAGACTTGGTGGAGGCTTGGTGGAGGCTTGGTGGAGGCTTGGTGCAGGCTTGGTGCAGGCTTGGTGCAGGCTTGGTGCAGGCTTGGTGCAGGCTTGGTGCAGGCTTGGTGCAGGCGTGGTGCAGGCTTGGTGCAGGCTTGGTGCAGGCTTGGTGGAGGCTTGGTGCAGGTTTGGTGCAGGCTTGGTGGAGGCTTGGTGGAGGCTTGGTGCAGGCTTGGTGCAGGCTTGGTGCAGGCTTCATTCATGGGACCCCACTGCAGTAGTGGTTCTCTTCAGACCTGATATTTTGTATCATTTTCTCATACTCTGACATATCTGACTTCTAATGTTCCTTGATACATTATAATTTGAAGTCTACCCAAGAGTGTTATACATCAAATCGTTTGTAATTGAACAAAATACCATATTTAGATGTAAAATTAATATTTTAAAATTTTATGTTGATGTGAGTTTTAAAAAATTGAAGGAAAGTCAACAGGAAAAATACACAAAAATTATACACATGATATTTCACAAAGAAGAAAAAAATAAAATATTACCAGAACAATTAACAACAGCCATATTTTATTGTAGTCTGACAATTTCTGCATTATATGTTACATTTCCAAAACAATTCAACATTAAATAATAAAATTATGCGAATTTTTGAAATGTTACATAACTATGCTTTTCACAAAAAAAAAATCTTCCACTGAATACATTAGTTATTATAGGTAGCTGCAACATCTTAGCTAAAATAATGAAATATGACTTCAGTAGACATATTTCTAGTGTAACACTGTATGATCACTAACACATAAGTAAACTCAGTTATGAGGGTGACATAATAAAGACTCAACACATCTTTATATATTTCCTTCTAAGGCTTGTGGTATTCTGACAGACAATTCCTACCTGCATGAAAACATTTAAAAAAAAATCACAAACTTTACATTTAAGTTTTGTTTTTCTTTCAATCTTTACAATCTGATATCAAAGCTTACAATTTCTTTTTGTGTCTGTAAACTTGGGGTCCATGGTGTGTCGAGAAAAAACTGGTGGCTTTGAAGCGAGTAGTGCATCATCATACAAACTTATGTTCCCCAATTCCGGATTAGTTCTTCTGTAAAATCTAGCTGACCATATCTAGCTGGTCTTCCACATCTGGGTGTTTTTTCTGCTAGTCTTGAAATAAAATGTAAGCATCTACCATAGCAATATCCAGAAAGTGAAAAAACGAGTTTTCCAATATTTATTGGTCTTTCTCAAAACATTGTACTTGTTAATTGGCTGGTCACTCTTGTCCACTACTTTCATGTATTTATTGTAATCCCTTACAAGATTTGACTGTCTAACATTAAGTTCTTGAAAATTCCAATTAACCTTAGTTCTACGCTTACCGAACCTATGGCCATTTGCATTGTAAATGCTTGAAACCAGAGTTATAGTTTTGTTACCTCTCCACTGCAGTGCTAGTAATTCTTTATCTCTAACCCACCTCATTGCACCTCTTATACTATTTTTTTCAAATTCCTTTATATTTGAAAGTGCAGCTGGAAATCTCTTTCTGTTTCTAAGAAATGTGCCACAAGCTCCAATCCCCTAACTTCACAAGTCCTTCAGTAACTGATTGGATGTATACAAACTATCAAAATAAACCCTATATCCTTGACTCACCAAAGATTTCATAAGATTCATAACTAACTACAGTATACGCTAAACCAAATAGTCCAGTTGCAGTGATCCTACCTAAATAAACATCAAAGTATATCTACTAACAGCATCAGCAAGAACCCATAACTTCATCCCCCATTTTGTTGGTTTGTCTTTAATATACTGTCAAAAAGAAAACACCCTTTTCTTATAACCATTCTTTCATAAAATTACAGTTTGAAGAAGTCAATGGGTCTCAAAAACTGCTTTGTATTTTCTCTGGTGCTTACCTCTGACAGTTGCTTACCTCTGACAGTTGCTTACCTCTGACAGTTGCAGACCTGGAACCCTCTCAGGCAAAAAAGGTGGAGGATTGGAAGTTGGGCCTTCATCAAGTCCATCATAACCAAAACACCTCCAAGAAGAACAATTTAAAATTAATTTTCATAGATCAACAATAGAATTCAAAGTTACAGTTTAGTGTACACAGGAAAATTGACACACATTACATTTTCCGTAGAAAGGAATACTGTCAATCATAAAGTCATATGATGTAAATAATAATTTTTAAAAGCAGAGACACAGGGCAAATGAGGTCAGAAAAATCAGCTGATTCAGAAGTTACGTCCGATTCACTTTATATTTATTTCCTGGTGCCATGAGTCCTTTGTTAACTGTTTGAAAAGTGAAATATTTGTTTCTTTTTTTCAAAAACAAACAGAAAGCAGCTATACTGACTACAATAGCCCACTAAAACGACTGTTTTACTGCTTTTCAAAATCAGCTGTTATCTTTTCGTTAACGAAGTAATATTACCTTTGCATGTACGGCAGGTGATCTGAGTTGTTCTGAGCTGTATTTTCGTACATCACTAGATGCATTGTAGTCATTATCAGACTGCATTTTGTTTATGATCTGTTAAGTCGAGTTGATCGGAAAATATCCAAAATGGCGGATGGACAAATGCCTTGTTTACGTTTTTCTGCGTTTAATTTCAAAGTCAACATAAGTGAAAGCTGTATATTGTTTAGCACAAATATAATTTTTAACATGTATTCTTAATATAAAACATAGATTTGAAGTCAAAATTAAAAAATAAATGTACTTTTTTAATTTCAAAAGTCATCGTTCCGTTTGGAACGATTTTTTATATATCCGGTTTGAAGATTTGATAAAATGTCCCGGTGTCCCGAATTTATTCCAAATGTCCCGCTTTTTAAGGGGCCTTCCTGAAAAAAAAAAAAAAATCTTTGGGTTACGGATTTTATTCCGTGTTTTAGAAGTGTTACTTTATCAATTTCTGGTTACAGTGAACCCTCGGTTTGAATCTCGAACAAAAATTCGAAAGTCGACCAAAACAGTGTTCAGTGAGCATCTACCAAATGATTTAATGCGTATTAGCATTATTATACAGTATTTTTATCGTTCTTCATCCGCATAATGCCGAAACGTAAGTGCAGTATAAATGATAACATTACAAAAGAATTTCCCTTCATTATGAAAATGTGGAATGTACTTTATGCAGCTCTAAATTTTGCATTTCACATGGTGGTCGGTCAGACGTAGTCAACAACGTGAAAACGAAAAAACATAAAGGTGCTGTTGAAAGTAAGGCTTCCAACAGCAGTATAAGTCATTTCTTAAATGCGAAAACCCAGAGTGAAAAGAAAATGGAAAAACAGTTATCATTGGCAGCACAGGAAGCAACCTTCGCTTATCACACGGCGGTGCATAACCACAGCTTTAAGTCCATGGACTGCACAACAGCCATCGTGAAAAACTTTTCAACGATAAAGTGGAAGCTGTGTTAGTTAATGTGTGTATTTTTATACCAGTATCTTATTTTAAGTGCAACATATAATATATAATAGATTTATTTGTGCTTTACCTTAATTTTTAACATGTCCCGTTTTTTTTACAAAATGTCCCGGGTTTTTTAGGTAAAAATTTGGAAATGTCCCGGTTTTTAAACAAAACATTATGGGAACCCTACACCAGACCCACTAATTGGCGTATGTGCAATGCCACGAGAAGGATGGTTCTCTACTCTGCAAAGGGGGTCCGTTCCTGTGCTATAAAGAGCATACTAGGAGTTATCAAAGACCGGCTCTGTTTCTAGACATGCAGACATGTAAGCCTCTCAGTTTCGTCGTTCTCTGCATAAGGCCTGCTTCCATCTGCGTCCAACACTGTTATCCCTCTGCCTTGATCGAGTCGTTCGGTTGGTGCCCTCTTCCTGTCTTAAAGGTGGAAATTCCCAAGTCGATTCTGAAGCAACTGCCAAACCGAGTTATGCCATGTTTTGTTGGTTAGCTCGCCGAATGACAACACACAAACCCACAGGAAATGGAGTTAGATAGATTATTAGGAGAGAGAGAGAGACATAGACGACAAGAAGTAGAAAACAAATAAGCTAGAACAGAAAATGAGAAGCACAGCTGGAGAAGTAATGATGAACGGAGACTAAAGAATGAAAACGACAATAAACATGTAGATTTTACCAGAAAGAGTCTATCAGAAAAATGTGTGTACCGTTTTATTGCTGCAAGATAGTTTCTTGTTGCTTTGAGTCGCGTCATTTCTCTAAGCCATAAAAGATACGGGCTAGATATTATAGAAAGTTTTATAGAAAGTTACCTTTGTTGCAGTCGTCGAGTAGCAGTGTAGTTATGTTTGCTTCTCCAGGCAAATTTACGGAGCTTGAAACCCGGTAGCGTCACCCTCCATTCTATCCAGCTGTAAATGAGTACCCGACTCTGCTCTTGAGTTGGGAAAGGCAACGGCAGTGACAAATTTAACCGATCATCCCACCTCATAAGGCTGAGACCTAGTTCAGTAAAGTCTTTCACACATTACACCCCTACGGCATTATCTGCCATGGGACTACCTTTACCATTTAGTTTTACTTCCGTTATAAGGAGCAGAGTCCTCAGCGAGCACATTCTCATGTTGCGTGTAGTCAATCCGTTACTGCTCTAAATTCTGACCTGCAGATATGTTCCTCATTTCTGTTTTAAATACTTTAAACCTAGGTATGAAAACCAGTTATAGAAAAAAAAAATACAAAGAAAGATGGGTAAATAGCTGGAGTGTACAACGAAAGATGGGTAAAGTAGCTGGAGTGTATGACTAAAGATGGATTGGGAAGCTGGGGTGTACAATGAAAGATTGATAGGGTAGCTAGAGTGTACACCGAAAGATGGATAAGGTAGCAATATATATGGAACATGGTGCCACGACTGAATCTGGTCCAGTTGCAAGAAGATTGCACCGAGCATTCACAAGCTTTTGCAGTGGTAATCTGTTTTTACTTGATGAGTTTGCCAGCCCCTTGCAAGTAGAGTACATCATAGCACAATTGATTTTTGACAGTGTTAACCAACCGACACACTGTACATTTATTTGACAGAACACAGAAAGAAATAGGACGGCAGAGAAAGACATGTAAGTCAGTCAAAAAAGTGACCAATATGTATGGGAGATTATATTCCATCGACCTTTGAGACAGTGGACAACCTGCAGTGATGACTCCTTACTCTTTAATTAGTGAAACGATCAACAGCAAAAACAAAAATATTGTTTAGATGAAGTACTCGAGAACATTAGTATATAGTTCTACGAAACTTAGCGATGCCGAAGAATCGATTAAAGTAAGTAACGATAATCATCATCATCAAGATGCTGCCTGCTGTTGCCGATCGTTTCTTACCATTATCCTTGGTTTTCATATCTTGATTAAGCTGTGTTTTAAATTCTTCTGTTATGCCGTCAGTTTATCGAGGTATTTCCATTCTTGCGTTCCACTTCATATATTTGAGTTGAATTTATTAGTTGTTACCATATTTTCTTATATTTCTCTTCTAGCCACGTGTCTAAATATTTTTTTTGTTGTAAATAGCTGTGTGCGCCTTGTGTTGAATGATTGATTATTTTCTTCTGCTTCTCTGCAGTATAATGTATGCACAACTATTAATAAATCACTTTAGACTAGATAGGGAAAGACCCTGAATATCAATGACATTTGTGACGGGTAGCTTAGGACTAAGAATGAAAGAGAATACAGAAAAATGGTTTAAGAAAGTTAAATAGAGTTGTTAATAGACTATATGTCTTTGTTAAGGGGAAGTGAAATGAGCAGAAGAGTGTTTTGAGGGAAGGGAGGTAACTCCGTAAATCCTCTTTTGGGAGATGTAGCTTGGTGTTTTGGTTTAGTATTTCATGTGAGTTCTCAATTATGGTGTAACTGATTTGCATAGTAATGTTTTAGTAATAAGATTAAAGAAGATTGTATGGGTTTTGAGCTTAATCAGCAAAGGGAGATGACTTTAAATTACGTCCCTTGAAAGGTCTTGGTGAGTGATAAAAATAAAGACGCACGAGAAAGTGTTGCGAGGGTGAACACATTTTAGCAGAGAACGTAGGAATGTTAAATCGGGAATAAGATTAAGTCAGTCTGATTTTGAACGCGAAGTAGCGAAGTAAGTAGCGAAAGTTATCGCTGTATTAAACTTTTTGTGTAGTGGTGAACGCTATCTTGGATGGTGCACTAGGGCAAATAGGCCACTGTAGGTGGTTGACTTCTGTGTTGTGCAGAAAACTATGTTGTCCAGCCATCAAGTCGTTCCATGCAGCCACTTTGATAGATGTAGGTGCAGGTTTCTGCTGTGGTGTTTGGTTATTCATGGAGCAAGAAGGGCAGTGTTGCCTGTCAAGTAATTTTGATCGTCAGCCCAAGGCAAGAATTTACAGGTATGTCAAAACTAGCAAGTAATTATACAATCGTGTAGAATAAGGTGAACTTTTATACAGCACAGAAGATAAGAGACTGTAGAGAATATTAGGAGTCAGAGACTTGGTATAAACTGACAGCCCTGGTATTAGACCAGTCTAAATATAGATACCCCAAGCTACTCGAACATAGTCTAACCAGTGACATAACAACGGTAAAGCAAGAAAGTAGGGACAGACGATATAAAGGAGAGAAAGGAAAAATTCCAGTATCATTTTGTACAGCAGCCATTATAGTAAAAAGGTGCCACCAAGTGAAGGTCGGCCATCCAGTGTTGGGTTGAATGTGACTCTTTATGCAAATAAAGATTGATTTGGTTCAGCTGATGTTAGCGTGAAGTCGATACGTCTGAATGTAATTCATCATCATCATCCTATGTATTCGTCAACAAAGTGGAGAATCATTAACTGGTAAAAATTAACTCTACATGATATAACTGACTGCCTACTGTCGGGTAGTGAAACGAACTATACGAGAATACAACCCTCTCTCAATTATTGCACATCCGCTTGTACGGCCACACAATGGAGAGCCGCCTTTGAATTGAGTGAATTAAATTTAGCAAAGACGCAGAGTCTGATCTAAGGTCGTACAGTCTGGTCTGTGTGTCTGAAAAATACGGAGACTTGTGTCAAAAATGAGGAAGAAGATGACAAAAAAAGATGAATATTGAAGATAATGCACTTGCACAAGTCTTGCGACTCAATATCGGTGTCCTGTTAAGATTTCGCAACACACGGTAGTTTCAATGTCATCATCAAACGATTTCTGCCGTCCTTGCTAGCACTACCACACGCGCCAGCAATCAATCATTCTTGTATGGAAACTTTAACAGCAGCTCTCGTCCAGAGAACTCCCCGAGGACACGTCTCGCGGGGGAGAACCAAGTGCTCATTAAAGAATGATCAGTGTTGTGATTCGGGGTCAATGCAACATGTTTAGATTTGTACAATAGTTTAAAGCTATCATCCAGCGGTGTATTATAGAGATAAGCCATTCGGGGAGACGTGATTTCCTCATACAAGCTTTTTTCATAAGCTTTGGGATTCTTGATTACCTCATACAAGCAATTTCATAATCGTTAGGACTCGTGATTACCTCACACAGGCATTCTCATAAACTTTGGGATTTGCGTTTCCTCATACAGGCATTTTCATAATCGTTAGGATTCGTGTTTTCCTCATACAAGCATTTGGAGCCGCGGTAGCGCAGTGGTTAGTGCACTGGCTTCCTAGCTCGGTGGTCCATGGTTTGATCCCCAGTTGAATTGGGTACCAGAGCAACTCTGGGAAGGCGTGTTGACCACATCACCCTTAATGTGCCGAAGGTCAAGAAAATATGAGCCTAACACCATATTCCCAAAATGCCTCAATGGGCGTGTAACGGGATACTTGACCTTTACCTTTTCATACAAGCATTCTTAAAATTTTTGAGATTCTTGATTACCTCATACAAGTGTTCTAATAATCTTTGGGGTTTTTGTATTACAACTCATACAATCATAAACTCTTACAATCATTCTAAAGATCTTTGAGAGTTTTTATTCCCTCAAACACCCAAACCATCTGTGGATGCTAAGGAGCTGAGATGACACAGACGTCTGGCTTCTGACCGGGTGGGAAGGAAAGTCCACAGGCACCCCAGCTTCACATGAAATTGCTACATGTTATTGGGCCGAAGGGCTTAAAGCCCAAGCGCAGCTGTATCGGAAACAATTATTCCCTTATACTCGCGTTCTCACAATATTTGGGATTTCGTCTTAACTCATTCAAGCGTTCTCATACTACGTGAGTTTCATGATTACAGCTATTCCCCGATAGTACGCTGTTCGATTAGGGCTTTTTCGATGTAACGCTGTTTCTGTTTTATGTCATTAGCCCCTTATACGCTTAAAAAAAAATTCGATCTTACGCCGTGCACTAAATCCCGTGGGAGACAGAAATATAGCTTTCACGTTTATTCAGGGTGGTAGAATGGCCAAGAAGCATTGTCACTGACAACATAAAAGTGCCGTTTACATCTGGAGCCAGAAAAACCTTTTCAAAACTTTGTCACGCGTTGCCTCCCCTTAGCTCTGCAGTAGTGGTCCAACAGTGGCCAAAACTCAAGAGTAACTAATGTGGGTCTTCAAAGGTGTCTACCTTCGCACAAGGTTACTCTTGGCAGAGTTGTAGATAGAAGGATAATGATGCTTCTACCTCAAGGGAGTTTTCACAAGATATTCAGAAAGCGAGAAAAATACTGCATGAGGCTGAGCGAAATGTTAACTCTATTATCTGCCGTCAATTTTTGTGAAGGATAGGGTTATCTTATAATTTGTTGGCTGAGTTAATTCAGCGAATTTCCTCTTATTATTATTGTATACCTCTGTTTAAGTGTATTTAAGAAATGGTCTGAGACATACGGTTGTAGTACATTCAAAAAGATTAAATCAACTTTAGATTTGTCTTTATACAAGTAACAAATTTAATAATCAATTATGTTGTTGTAGCAAAGTTGATTTTGCTGGGGAGGTTATGCTGGTATCCTAAAAAAAATGAAAAGGTGTCTGCTATAACCGTGTGAGGTCAAGCAAATGTAGACCTCTGACTCTATAAATGATGATGATGAATTATGTGCAGAGAACCTAACGCTACCTCCCTAGGTCTCACACGGTCAATCTTCTGGCTCTAGTGTATGGTGTATGGTGTACCTAGTGTCTAGGGGAGAAATGAATGATGGTACACAACAATCAAACACTTTAAGTTTCTATTAAAGAAGTTAATAACTAGCAGTTAAGAGTTTCTTTGAACAAATATTTACAATTTATTTTGCCTGTCCATTCATAGCTTGTGGACAGGTCTTTGAAAATAAGGACAAGATAGTTTACAGAATAGAACAATTAAAAATGTTGGGACAATCTGCCCAATAACTAAAAGTTATTATGTAGTTATAAATGTCCTTCCTGTATGAAATATTAAATTAGTTCACTTTAGTTATCTAATTTATAAATGTCCTTCCTGGATGAAATATTACAGAGTTCACTTTAGTTATCTACCGGGAGAGTCACTGTATATGAGGGCTGTAGTTCATCCTACCCCCATAAAATTCCTGTGTAATATTTTGAAACACAAGAAAATGTCAGAGATGCCCCAGATGTTTTACTCTTCACCTGGGAGTCCTTGTTGTAAGATAATTCAATGGGTAGTTGTAGAAATTTCAAGTTCAACACTCGCCAAAGCTCCTACTGGATATTCGACAGCATATAAGTCTGGTTGGAGACTGGTTGGCGTTTATAAGCACTCAGCAGGTTTCCTGTCACAAGCCGGCAACAGGAACATAGACCCTCTGCAACAAAAGGACACCCTGGTCTTTTATCTCTGATCATTTATTCTAACACTTAATTTCCTACGTGGGTATGGGGTCAGCCTCGCGTGCCTTACAAATGCACTCGCCCCGAATTGTACAGGACTCCCACCTGGTTGTGACCACACCTCAAGTCCTTATAGTAGATACGCCACTGTACGTTCACATACTTTTCCTCCACACAATAATGTGGAGTAACCACATTTCCTGTGATATGATCTTCTCTTCTTTTCTTTTCACTTATATTTGCTTCAGGCATGTTAAACAGTGTTCATTGAACACAGAGGCTTGCTAAACTATTTTAATACAATAATATGTCAATATAATCATAACAACATACATCAGTCAGATACCGTTTAATGTGTGGACTCAACAATGTCTGCTTCTGACATGTCCTTCACTTTTTCCCCAATAGCAGTATCTAACTTTTGTAGTTGGACCAAACATATTAAATTTCATAAAATATCCTTCCCACAATCAAGAAATATATAAACAAATGACGCTGATTTGGTGAAGAAATGGCCTTAGCTTCCTCCGAACTGCACAGACTGTGAATTTATTCTTTATTTAAGTTTAAAATTAACTCAGCTGTTTTTCAGCGTATCTGTATACAAATTTTAGTTCAACTGGCAATGAATAATCAAAGCCTTTTGCTAATATCTACCAGCTCTAGCCAATCGTAACGTTCTACTACTTGAATTCAAATGCAGTTTGAATGAAAAACCCAAAATAATTTTGAATAACTGGTGGTCGATCGGCCCGTCTGCTCTAGTCATGCCCAATACAAAAGATATCACGTTAGGATTACATTTCTCCTACCGTTCCCCTTTCCCATTCATACTCTGTTCACCCCAAGCGAATTTGAGTGTACCTCCCTGCCTCTTTTTCCAGCTCGCGTCCCCCTAACGTTACCAAAAAAACATGAGCAGAAACGCCAGTGTGTCTGGTCGTGTGTTCTTAGATATTAGTATTTCTTCAATAACTTCTCTAATACTGGGACTATCATATATTTTAAAGTACATTCTTATTCAGCTAACTTTACGTCATACTACCATATAATTCTTATGGGGAACTTCATAATGGTTTAAAATTTCCAATTTTTGTCATCGTCTATCGTCAACTAAAATTTTACACAAGTCCGCCATCTTTCCTCTCCTTCGTCTTGCGAGCATGTATTTTCAAATAACTACTTGTTTTAGTTACATCAGAAATGTTACCACTAGGAGGAAATAAAACTGTCTGCGTGGTTATGCCTTGGCTGGCTTTTCCGCAGTGTGAATATATGCGTTGCAGACTGTGTCATCGAAGCGGGGTGTAGACGGGGTGGGTTAATAATTTGCGTTACTAGTTAGCATTGTATCGTGTAATACTACCAAAAAATGTAAGGATTACTACTGATTTTGCTACAAAGTTGACAGAAAGTGTTACTTCAGATAGCTATATTGCGGTATGCTTCCGCCAATAGTTAATTGTAAGGCTAGACTACAAAGTGTATACAGCAGATTGGGCAAAAGTTAAATATTAGTAGTGTTTGTCGAAAACGAAACTAAAGCGTGTCAGACTTTTCCCGTGAAATCGTTCTATAGGCTTAGCACTGTGCAAAAAGCAGCGCTGCTGGCTTCGAAGATGCCAACCGTCAGACACATGCGGGCAAATGTATTTATTAACGTTTTATGCCTAAATCGTACTGAATTGAGCGTTTATTCTCGCGTATTTTGCTACACACCTCCCATCCTAAAACATGCATTCATTGGCAGGTTATAATATGCGAGATAACCTAGCTCCATGAAGTCTTACTCGTTTTTCCGATCTTCATCATAAGGATGTCTGCTCAAAAAGTCTGCGCCAACGTTCAAAGGGCCGGGAATGTATTCTATTAAAAATGAGTATGGTTGCAACAAGAGAGACCATCTCAATAATCTAGAATTTTCATGCTTGGCCTGTGACAAGAACACGAGGGGGGAATGGTCCGTTTGGACCACAAATGTCCTGCCATATAAATAAATCTGGAATTTCTTTATAGCCCATATTAAAGCGAGACATTCTTTTTCACTGGTTGAGTAATTTTTTTCCGCCTTGTTCAATTTGCGGCTAGCATAAGCGACTGGGTTCAATTCCCCATCTTGTGAGGACGACCTTTGCAGTAATGTAGCGCCCAGGCCTACATTGCTTGCGTCACTTCTCACAATAAATTCTTTAGTCAAGTCAGGCAATTGCAACACTGGCCTGCTTGTAAGCTACTCTTTTAACTCCTGGTAAGCCAATTCACACTGTGCGGTCCAAATTATAGTATCAGGTTGGCCTTTGCGAGTTAAATCGGTCAGAGGAGCACATATAGAGTTAAAATGTTTGATATACTTTTGGTAAAAACCACACAGAGACACGAAAGATCGCATATCTTTTTTTGTTTGTGGTCTAGGTGCTCTTTTTAGTTTTTCCAGATTCTTGGGATCAGGGATCATGCTACCCTGATGTACTGTATGTCCCAAGAATTCCAATTCTTTACAACCAATACAGCATTTGGTTGGCCTAGCCGTTAAGTTAGCCTCTCTGAGTCTATCAAACAGCATATTCAAAGAGGTAACGTGTTCCTCAAATGTTTCTGTAGCAATGAGGATATCATCCATTAAATTCGAAATACATGGATTTTTCAGGGGATCCAGCAATTTTCGCATCATCCTAGAGAACACGCTCGGGGCATTTTTCAAACCAAATGGTAACATGTTGAACTCATAATGACCTTCCGAGGTGCTAAATGCCAAATAAGGTCGAACCTCATCCTTTACTGGAATCTGGTAATAGCCTTTGCTAAGATCCACCTTAGAAAAATATTTTGCCTTGTTCAGCCTGGCAAAAAGTTGAGTAGTATCAGGTAATGGATCCACCTGACTGTCGTGAAATTCTAAATCCACATATATAAATTAAAAAGTAAATGTAAAGCTTAACGCATTAATTCAATAAAAGGAAAGAAGAATGGTAAAAGACCAGTGCTGTCACAATGGCTTACAAAAATCCCCCTTTTTCTATTTCGTCTGCATATTGTAACGCTTTCACGTTTGATAGTAAAGCCTACAGCAGCATACACGCGTTTAAAAAAAAAATAAAACCGGTACTGTGTTTCTTAGAAAACCTTGAGATACGCACACTGCTTAATGACCTAGATTAATACTAGCATTAATTTCATTTTATACACTGCGTAATGAAAAGACAGACGAACTTAGAAGAGAGAGAGAGAGAAGGAGGAACGCATTCAATACTAACACGCCGTCTCGCGATATACAATTAATGCCACCCCCAACGCGAAAGACATGAAGCACTAATTTTTTTTCTTCAAATAAACAGTGACAAAAAACACTACCAATACACCGTTAGGTTTTAAAAAACATGTTTAATGCTTATTAGGAAACATGACATTCTACTGTTTTACGTCTGAAATCCTGACAGTACAGAAGACACCCCATAGTATGGAAGTGAGGAGGTGGTAACAGCACGACTATCCTAGAAGAAAATGCATATTTGGAACGCAGCCACTTAGCTCCATTAAATTTATATATTTGGGTTCCTTAGGACTTGCTGACAAAGAATATGTTAAGTGTTAAGCAATTAGTCTAATAATTAACAAATTATAGCCATAATACTAGAGTGAGGGTGTCAGACAACACAGGATCAAATTTGCTCAGTGGCATGTTTTAAAACCACTATTTTACGGGAAATAGGCCAACAAGTTAAATCCGATTTGATTGGCTAGAATAATATGTAAGGCTAAACATGATTAGTCGATTGCAAATACTATTTTTGGTTGTTAATAGAAACGATAGAAAGAGTACATTTTTTTCAAATGCTTTTGTAAACATGGTCCCATTGGCTAGACCATTTGATATAGTCAATTAGGAGCGTCAGTTCAGTGCCACATTTTGAAAATAAACTTACTGAGAAGCAAGTGCGTTGAGATCCAGCTCATATTTTTCTTATGAAAGCCTGGGACAGAGGCAGATCGGAATTGTGCCATAATTCATCGCCAGTCAACGTATTTGTTTATTATTTCCATGAATTGTGGTAAGCTAGCCCTATTTGATATCTTTTGATGAAAATTGAATGTGAATTGATAATGTATGTCTGTATGTGTGTGGTTCAGTAATAACCAAAAGGCAGAACCTAGATATTGCTCCAACATGAACAAAACTTGTCGCAGAGGAGTGAAACTGCATGGGATTGCCAAATAGTACTATGACACCTATCTTATTGAATAGAAGGAAATAATGCTGGAATTGCAGAGGCGTTGTAACCATTAGGGAGAGGAATACTGGTGAATGTGTTACATGAGAAGCTAACAGTTGGCCTACCGCGCTGAACAAAAACATAAAATATCCAGAAAGGACACAAAAAGACAGCTCAACCCATATAGAGAATGCAACGAAATCTACTGAGACTTCAACCTATAATCACAATACATCACAAACCCCACCTACCCCTCAAAGAAGCACACCTATTGCAAGCAGGCAGCCTTCCAGCTATCACAACGCCACTTTCAATCAGGAAGCCGAATCTTATGATACCATGTTTCCCCCGTTAGTCACAAGGCAGCCCCACTCAGGTACCTCTACCAACAGTATTCCAATGTCCCAGGCTCAGAATACTCCTACCAACACTACAACAAGGACGGAAGAAATCAGAGATCACCATGCTTCCTCCCCTAGTTCTTATTATCGTCCTCAGTGGAACCCTGAACTTGTCTATCTGATGCAATTCAGCCCTGCGTCACTTAGACAAGCATTAATGATGTCTGCCCAAAGTCACCCCTATTATCTGCCCGGCAGAAACGTCAGTTATTGACGAACAAACACTTTGCTTCACTAAATCTCTGTTACTACAGCCTTCACTCCATTTGAACATTTGTTGTTTTTTTCATACAACGGTAATAATCAGAACTTTTAATAGTTTATCGGTTAATATCCTCTAAAAAAATTTTCTTTGATTACTTATTTCGTTACAATTTAAATTTCTTATTATCACGCGTAGCTTCAATTTGTTAGAATTTTCGGTGTTAAGTTGTGAAGTGTTGTATACTTGTCTGACTTGTGACTATTATTAATTTCTTCCATCTCTCGTTTAACTTCACTTTGTTGCGTTGAGCAGTTCTGGTGTGATATGTTGTATGCCTGATTGTTTTGTGACAATTTTCATATACTCAGTTGAAATTGTTTTTTATTAGTTGTATTAATTATTTTAATATTGTATTTTCTGCAATTTCTCATTCCTTGAATTCCACTTCCTTGGTGAAGTATTAATTCGTAAAAATATTTTGCGCTTTTTTGTGTGCATAACTGTTTTTTAACTTGTAATTTTTTTTATTTTTATTTTTTTTTTTTAATATATATTTCTTTTTACTGTACAAACATGGCTGGTAATTATGTACCGTGGCTTCACAAGGATGGTCTACGACTTGGTCATCTGAATATTTTACCATCTTCTAGGTAAACTCCCCGAACTTACATACATTCTAAGTAATAATTTTCACATTTTTGGACTTTCAGAAAGTCGCCTAAATGACAGAATAACAGACGATGACATTGCGTTAAATGGTTTTAAAACTATTCGGCGAGACGCAAGCAAAAAACAAGAGACAGGTATAACAGTTTATATTTCCACTTCCCTTAATTTTCGCCGCAGAAACGACTTAGAGACAGCAGAGATAGAATGTGTATGGTTGGAAATAAAGCTACCGAATCAGGGCCCATTTCTGGTGGGATATCTTTATCGAAATCCTAGTGCAGGACCTATATGGTACGAAGATTTCACCATAATGATGGACAATGTATTTGCCACAGTCAAGGAGGTTGTTCTTCTTGGTGATTTCAACATCGATATACACAATTCAAATCTAACATGGAAAAATATAATATTATCGTACAACTTAAAACAAATAGTTAACCAGCCTACAAGAGTAACACAAGCATCAACCACACTAATCGACCACATCTACGTAACTTGCCCAGAAAACATCATAGAATGCTCTGTCCCTAATATTGCAATGAGTGACCACTATCCAGTATGCTGTACATGGTCAAAGAATAAATGTAAAGTTCCAAAAAATAAACATGTAAGTATCAAATTTAGAAGTTTCAAACATTTCAGTAAGGAATTATTTTTAAATGACTTGCTAACTGCACCTCTCGCCCGTGTTTACCAACTTCCTGATCCGGATGACGCTATTGAATACTGGACAAAAAATTTTTATAATGTTTTTGACACGCACGTACCAGCTAAGGAAATTCGCGTCAAACGACAATTAAAATCTCCGTGGATCACGCAGGAAGTGTTGGAGGCTATGAGGCAGAGAGATCAAGCGCACAAAAATAAGGACCTCAACACATACAGGGTATACAGGAACAAAGTTCAATATTTAATTCGGAAAGAAAAGAAAAATCATTTTAGAAATATGGTTCAGAACAAATCAAATAGTAAGGAAATATGGAAGGCAATTAACACCTTAGCGAAAAAACGTAATGCACCAGACTCATTCTCTTCCAACACTTCATTTACTTGCACCGACTTCAGCAATCACTTTCAAGCAGAAATAAACAGTCTGAAATCCACAATACCACCTTCCTCTAGTGACTTAGACAAACTTTCAGCATTCTGTAAGAACAAATGTACAAACTCAGTTCCACCCGACATTCCTTTTATGACAGTTAATGAAGTGTATAACTATCTTATTGGCCTTAAGGATAATAGCTCATCAGGGCTTGACGGAATTAGTAATCGAATACTGCGTTACGCCGCACCAGCTATTAGTGATTCACTAACTTTTATATATAATCAATGTATTGCTAAAAGTTATTTTCCTTCGGCCTTTAAGATTGCCAAAGTATATCCTCTCTTCAAACCTGGCTCGTCAGATAACAGTAATCTTGGTAACTATAGACCAATTTCTCTTTTATCATCGCTTTCTAAACCACTAGAAAAACACATACATAAAGCAACACTACATTACCTAGTTAGCAATGACTTGCTAATTGACAGTCAGTCAGGGTTTCGACAAAAGCATTCATGCCACACAGCTCTAACTAAGATGATAGACAACTTGCACCTAAACATAAATAACGATAACATATGTGGAGCAATCTTTGTAGACTTTAGGAAAGCATTTGATATGTTAGATCACGCTGTTTTAATAAGAAAATTAGAAACAATGAAAGTTAACTTTAAACTAGTGACATTACTTAAATCATTCCTGTCCGACAGACAGCAAGTAGTGTGGTACAATAACTCCTTGTCAAGCCCAACTATTATTGACACTGGTGTTCCTCAGGGTTCTATTCTCGGCCCTCTACTTTTTTCCATTTACATAAATGACCTTCCACTACACATCGAGCACTCATCCTGCGACCTATTTGCCGATGACTGTACCATTTATACTAGTGATAAAAGTTGCAACACGCTAGAAATATTATTACAAAGCGACACAGACAATCTTATTAAGTGGAGCAATGAAAACTGCATGCAAATAAATATCACTAAAACAAAATGTATGATAATATCAACTAGACAAAAATTACAAAACTCGCCGAAAACAACACTTCAGCTCTACATTGGAACCTCTTTAATTGAAAATGTAAATGAATATAAAACACTAGGACTCATAATTGACCAACATTTAAGTTGGAATTCGCATGTACAAGCACTGACCAAACAAACGGCACAAAAAGTTTACCAGTTAGCTAAAATCAAACATTTCCTAGATGAGGAGACACGAAAAAATGTTCTATACATCCCAGATACAAACACATCTAGACTATTGTTCCACAATTTGGGATGGCTGCACCATGTCCAACACTAAAAGACTCTATTCATTACAAAAAACGTGCAGTGCGCCTAATTTCAGACAAAAACCTCACACAGTGTGTAGACGCATATACATATCTTAACATATTACCACTAAGAAAGCGCCTTCTCTTCAACAAAGCCAAATTTATTCACAAAATCTTGTCACAGAATGCTCCAACGTATCTGTGGCCTATTTTCAAATACAGCGGAAGACGCAGTCAACGCTTAAATAAATTACACATGCCCAAGCCTAGGCTCGACTTATTCAAGAAAAGTTTAGCTTTTTCTGCTGCTCATCTGTGGAATACTCTTCCACACGACTTAAAAAATACTCTTAGTCCATATTCATTCAATCACAGACTTTTCAAATACATCATGAGTGCAGATTATATGCCACCCTAATTTCGTTATGTTCTTAAATAATTACATAACATCATATGTAGGTTTTAAAGTTAATTTTGTCCTGTTTAGTATAAATTATGATACGCATCTGTAAATCTGTGTAACTGTTATTGTACTGTTACAATGTTGGGATTTTATTTTATTGTACTTTTTTGTTATTTTATTATTTAAGTAACATTTAGGATACGTGTGAGAATAAATGGATTAACTATGGAAGAAGAGAGAAAGGAAAGGCAGAATGTTAGACGGGCCTGCGTGCCCAATTCTAAACATTTGAAAATAAAGTTCGTTCGTTCTATCTATCTATCTATCTATCTATCTATCTATCTATCTATCTATCTATCTATCTATCTATCTATCTATCTATCTATCTATCTATCTATCTATCTATCTATCTATCTATCTATCTATCTATCTATCTATCTATCTATCTATCTATCTATCTATCTATCTATCTATCTATCTATCTATCTATCTATCTATCTATCTATCTATCTATTAATGTTTATTTTTATTGTTATTTATTTTATTTTTACATTCATTATTATTATTATTATTCTTTTTTAATGTTAAAAACGTACTTTAATTATGATGATTATTGCAAATGTAATATTACTTTTATAATGATAAATGCCTTAATTATGCTTATAGTTTTTTTTTTTTTTTTTCGTACGCCCGCTAATACTCGAGGCGAAATCTCAGGTTATTATTTATGTCTAACCTGACATTGATTTTACGTGAGTATCCCTTTTTTTTTCTTGTACAGAGACAGGTGTCCCTCGCCATTCAGGTAAATACTCGCCGATTTCGGAGGTTCCCATTAGAGCTGGGTCGGCTCAGGAGCCGCCAATCCCTGGTCGACGACACTCCTTCAAATGTCCTCGCCAGGTCTCGAGTTAATCCAGTCAAAATCCCAGTCGACGAAAAATCCTCAAATGCCGTCGCCCGGGTTTGATCCTGAATCACCCGGTCGCCAGAGCGGTGTTGTAACCACTACGCTAGCGCGGCTCCCAAGAAAATAAAGTTCGTTCGTTCGTTCGTTCGTTCGAACTCGGTGTTTGTTATGTATTGTGCTTCAGTGTGGAAATAGATTATAAATTAGTTCTGAAGTAGGAGGTACAACCTTCTTGTTTCAGGGACCGTGGTCCTAACGTATTAAAGCAGCACCTGGTCTGAGTTTTGCTGAATCCAGAGGCTGGCAGCATACTCCTTGGTCAAGATAGCGACCAGTATTGTTTCTCAAGGAAACTGTGACGGAAGCGAGCAGTGGAGACTGTTTCCTGCCGCTCACACAGAAGTTAAGAGTGTGTGGCCAGAGCAGCTCAATCTTATGTACCCCCCTCTAAAATTGACAGTATATTAATTAAAGAGGGACAAGTAATTGTTTCAAATGACAGGAACTGTGAACTTTTCCAATACTATTTCCACCAGAAACAGACACTTGAAGTCATGATGACAAACAACAACTTAGCTTGACAAGCCAGTATTACCTCATAGTACCATCGCACAACTTACACACATATTGCAATAATAATATATGTCAATACAAAGATCCTATCTATAAATTGTGTACATACAACTAGTGATTACATTTGATTGTGATTCCTGATTCACTTTGTAGTTGAATCAGGATATCTATTATTGAAAGAAATTAATACATATTTTTAAAGTTAAACTTGACTTATTAAGATAGTCTTATAGAGTGTTCTATGTGTGTGAGTGTCACAGTGTTGTAAAGTATTGTGGATTAAACTAAATTGTTTATCTGTCTGTTGGTTGTTGTGAACATACACTTCATCACTTTCATAACCCTAGACATTCAACGTAGTCATTACAATATTCCAGAATAAGCCTGACTGAGGTATAAATGTGGTAGCAAGTAAGGTTATCTGTAATACACCACACTTATTAGATACAGATACCTTCACAGCTGATCTCAGTCAGTACACTAAGTCCCCTATAAATATTTATACCATCCCACTTTACCACATATATTGGGGTCCCGTCCGGGATTTTGAATCTTCTCCTATTGCATATATTCGGGAATAATTAACTTCAGGGAATAATAAAGAATTAAAAGGTATCCTTGGGGTGGAAATAAATAAGGTTGAGCTCTCAGTGCTTGTGGTTGTCCTTAGATAGTTATTTATAGATTAACTTGTTTAACTTAGACATTGTATAAATTTGCCTGTTAAGAAAATGGCCGACTTGGCAAAATTTCGATCTGCTGCTGTGCAGGCAGTGAAAGAGTTAGGAATGGACGGGCAAGTTATGATTGCTTATGTCTCTACTGAATGTGACAAATATATTGAACGTGAAGAAAGAAAATTTTAAGCAGAAAGAAAATTACAACCTGAAAGATTAGAAAAAGAAGCTGAAAGAAAGTTAGAGGCGGAAAAAGAAATTAAGAGGTTGCAGATTGAGGCTGAAAAAGAGGCTAGGGCATTGGAGGCTGAGGCTAAGAAATTGGAAGCAGAGGAAAGAAGGCAGGCTGCAGAAAGGGAAGACAAGCGATTGGCTGCAGAAAGGGAAGCAGAAGATAAGAGATTACAAAGGGAGCACGAGTTACGACTAAGGGAGTTGGAATTTCAACGCCATGCTCCTGAAAATGGTGCCAGTCCCTTTACCTCTGATGCCACTGCTAGTCAGGGAGCCTCAACCTCAGCTATGAATTTTCATTTAGATCATTTTGTTGAGAAAGAAGATGATATCGAGAGCTATCTAAATAGATATGAACTATTAGCTACCACGTATGGCTTAGAGAGAGAAAGGTGGAGCTTAAAGTTATATCAAGGACTTTGTGGTACGGCTTATGAAGTTTTTGCCAAAATGAGCAGAGATGATCAAGAAAATTATGACATGTTAAAGCAGGCTCTTTTGTTAAGATATGAAAAGAATGGTGAATTTTATTGAAAAAAATTTAGGAATGCTAAACTACTGTCAGGTGAAACCTATCACCAGTTCTCTGCACGGTTAGAGACATACTTGGAGAAATGGACTTCTCTGGGGAAAACCCAAGATCTTAAGGAAATGATCCTTATAGAACAACTAAGAGAGTCCATGGCTCCAGACCTGAGAAAGTTTCTCATGGAACAAGGTGCAGAGAGACTGGGTGAGTTACTGAATGTCGCTGAAAGGTATCAAGCAGCTCAAGCAGAAGTAACAGGTAATAAGAAGAGGCAGGTAGACAATTATCAGGCACCACAAAACTTTAATGAATTTGATCATAGAGATCAAAACAAAGGTAAGCACCAGTTTGATAGGCCACGTTATGATAATAAAAATAAAACCCCACAATTCAATGAAAGGAAATATGATAACAGGAAACCCTTCAGACAGGAAGGAAAATATTGTCAAATATGCAGGATGCATAATCATAATACTAGTGAATGTGGTAGGAAAGTTCCTCCATATCACGCGGCATGCATGATAACAGTGGACAAGGGGAAGAAGAAACTGACAGAGAATCATATAAATCTTCAACATTCCCCCATCTGTGAAGAAGTGACATGTAATGGTGCCAAGGTTAGGTGCCTTTACGATTCAGGTTTAGAATATGACTCAGTTGTGAGTGCAACCCTAGTGCACCCTGAACAGTATACCACAGAGAAAGTGGAGATACAAGGGGCCGTAAAGGGAATATCCACCATGACACTTCCCGTAGCCGAGATCAATGTAGAGACAAGGTACGTGGAAGGAGTGATTAGAGCAGCCGTGTGTGACGACCCTAATTACCCGCGGGTGTTAGGAAGCAAATATGTTTTTCTAGGAAGCCCTGTAAAACCTGTGGTAATGGCCACGCTTCAGGTCAGGTCGACCCCTAGTAGAACGGAGGAGGAACCACCACTAGTTTATTCTCATAAGCAGATGAGAAAGGCCCAGGAAAAAGATAAAACATTAAAACCTTGCTTTGGTAAATTGCCAACAAGCCATGCACACCCTAAGAAAGGACAATTTTATTTAAAGGAGGGACTGCTCTTCAGGAAAGCTAGAGCAGGATCCAAAGAACAGGGACAATTGGTATTGCCAACCCCCTACAGGGAAAAAGTGATGGCACAAGCTCATGTTGTACCAGACGGTGGACACCAGAGAAATGGGACCACCCGTCAAAGGACATCGGAAAAATTCTATTGGCCCCAAGTAGCTGCTGATATTGCACAATTTGTGGGGGCCTGTGAAAAATGTAGCAAGGTACAGTCCACAAGTTGGGAAGATCATAATCAGATGCCAGCCAAGCATTCTGAAACATATGGGCCTAACAATAACAAGGAAAATAAAAATAATAAGGTTGACATAGAGGATAGGTATCCACCTTCCCCCCAACAGTGTTCACCAAAAATATTTAGATTCGCAACTCTGAGAAAGGCATCCAGAGAAAATAGAAACTCAGACCAGTCGACCCAGGAACAGTTTGAAGCCGCTGTTAGGAAGCTGGCTGACATTGACATTGAAGATGATCCGCCTAAGTTAAAACCGAAACAAATTGTTAACAGAAGAATAGTGGGGAGTGGACGAGTGAGCAATTGGGAAAATGCTCACAACGCTTCACACTATGGCTATTAACTTAGCATTAAAAGGGCACTGGTGACATTGGTAGTCACCCGACCCTACACCGTCCAAGGGGAAGTAGTGTTTGGACCCTGGATGGAGATAACCCACACATCTTATAGCAATGCTAAGGGCGAATTGATTTCTGATGCAGAAACTCATTTCCCCACATATTATCTTAATTCACCAGATTGTCGGTAGGCGGAACTATAGTTGGTGAATATGGCCTCAATTTGAGTGGCACATTATAGAACATTATAAATATATTATTAGAAGGGTGTTTCCACATTCAATCACGCCTGAAATCAGACCACTTGTTGGCTGTGAACATTTCGGAGGAGCAGAGTGTCTCCATTGTTGCCTTTTTGAATTGAGGATAGTCCGAGTGTTTATTAAGGCTGATCAGGAAATTATTGGATCCCCTACACAACTCAGATATCACCATATAGATCAACTCCTCATAACGTACAAATTGAGGAACATCTAATATTCTCGGGACATGTCGTTGAGCAGACTCAGAGAAGAGAAATGGTGAATATTGATTGCTTAGCAGCATTAAGACAAGCAGTAACACTTGCCGCTGTTCAGTAATATAACTGAAATGGATTCTTGGATTGCAGAGGTCTGAGGCAACCTTCGTCAGTAGTGCTTACTTTGAATTGACCCACCTGCATTAATCCATGATCAAAATAAAATCAGAGAAACGTTGATGCAGATTTTCTAAGCCGCCATCCGTGCGATGAAAATCAAAGAAATCACCAGGCATAGACCTAAATTTCTCTATGTGTATATAGAATTATAGACTGACATATAACGTCTGTTTTAAGTGGGGAGAATTTGTCGTGAAATTCTAAATCCACATATATAAATTAAAAAGTAAATGTAAAGCTTAACGCATTAATTCAATAAAAGGAAAGAAGAATGGTAAAAGACCAGTGCTGTCACAATGGCTTACAAAAATCCCCCTTTTTCTATTTCGTCTGCATATTGTAACGCTTTCACGTTTGATAGTAAAGCCTACAGCAGCATACACGCGTTTAAAAAAAAAATAAAACCGGTACTGTGTTTCTTAGAAAACCTTGAGATACGCACACTGCTTAATGACCTAGATTAATACTAGCATTAATTTCATTTTATACACTGCGTAATGAAAAGACAGACGAACTTAGAAGAGAGAGAGAGAGAAGGAGAAACGCATTCAATACTAACACGCCGTCTCGCGATATACAATTAATGCCACCCCCAACGCGAAAGACATGAAGCACTAATCTTTTTTCTTCAAATAAACAGTGACAAAAAACACTACCAATACACCGTTAGGTTTTAAAAAACATGTTTAATGCTTATTAGGAAACATGACATTCTACTGTTTTACGTCTGAAATCCTGACAGTACAGAAGACACCCCATAGTATGGAAGTGAGGAGGTGGTAACAGCACGACTATCCTAGAAGAAAATGCATATTTGGAACGCAGCCACTTAGCTCCATTAAATTTATATATTTGGGTTCCTTAGGACTTGCTGACAAAGAATATGTTAAGTGTTAAGCAATTAGTCTAATAATTAACAAATTATAGCCATAATACTAGAGTGAGGGTGTCAGACAACACAGGATCAAATTTGCTCAGTGGCATGTTTTAAAACCACTATTTTACGGGAAATAGGCCAACAAGTTAAATCCGATTTGATTGGCTAGAATAATATGTAAGGCTAAACATGATTAGTCGATTGCAAATACTATTTTTGGTTGTTAATAGAAACGATAGGAAGAGTACATTTTTTCTCAAATGCTTTTGTAAACATGGTCCCATTGGCTAGCCCATTTGATATAGTCAATTAGGAGCGTCAGTTCAGTGCCACATTTTGAAAATAAACTTACTGAGAAGCAAGTGCGTTGAGATCCAGCTCCTATTTTTCTTATGAAAGCCTGGGACAGAGGCAGATCGGAATTGTGCCATAATTCATCGCCAGTCAACGTATTTGTTTATTATTTCCATGAATTGTGGTAAGCTAGCCCTATTTGATATCTTTTGATGAAAATTGAATGTGAATTGATAATGTATGTCTGTATGTGTGTGGTTCAGTAATAACCAAAAGGCAAAACCTAGATATTGCTCCAACATGAACAAAACTTGTCGCAGAGGAGTGAAACTGCATGGGATTGCCAAATAGTATTATGACACCTATCTTATTGAATAGAAGGAAATAATGCTGGAATTGCAGAGGCGTTGTAACCATTAGGGAGAGGAATACTGGTGAATGTGTTACTTGAGAAGCTAACAGTTGGCCTACCGCGCTGAACTCGGTGTTTGTTATGTATTGTGCTTCAGTGTGGAAATAGATTATAAATTAGTTCTGAAGTAGGAGGTACAACCTTCTTGTTTCAGGGACCGTGGTCCTAACGTATTGAAGCAGCACCTGGTCTGAGTTTTGCTGAATCCAGAGGCTGGCAGCATACTCCTTGGTCAAGATAGCGACCAGTATTGTTTCTCAAGGAAACGGTGACGCAAGCGAGCAGTGGAGACTGTTTCCTGCCGCTCACACAAGTTAAGAGTGTGTGGCCAGAGCAGCTCAATCTTATGTACCCCCCTCTAAAATTGACAGTATATTAAATAAAGAGGGACAAGTAATTGTTTCAAATGACAGGAACTGTGAACTTTTCCAATACTATTTCCACCAGAAACAGACACTTGAAGTCATGATGACAAACAACAACTTAGCTTGACAAGCCAGTATTACCTCATAGTACCATCGCACAACTTACACACATATTGCAATAATAATATATGTCAATACAAAGATCCTATCTATAAATTGTGTACGTACAACTAGTGATTACATTTGATTGTGATTCCTGATTCACTTTGTAGTTGAATCAGGATATCTATTATTGAAAGAAATTAATACATATTTTTAAAGTTAAACTTGACTTATTAAGATAGTCTTATAGAGTGTTCTATGTGTGTGAGTGTCACAGTGTTGTAAAGTATTGTGGATTAAACTAAATTGTTTATCTGTCTGTTGATTGTTGTGAACATACACTTCATCACTTTCATAACCCTAGACATTCAACGTAGTCATTACAATATTCCAGAATAAGCCTGACTGAGGTATAAATGTGGTAGCAAGTAAGGTTATCTGTAATACACCACACTTATTAGATACAGATACCTTCACAGCTGATCTCAGTCAGTACACTAAGTCCCCTATAAATATTTATACCATCCCACTTTACCACACTGACCTTCTGTGACAGCATTCAGTTTCCTGTAATCTATGCACAGTCTATGTTCTCCTGATGGTTTCCGCAACAACACCACACAGGAACTGTAAGGAGACTCACTGTGAGAAATAATCCCTTCTTTTAACAAATAATCAATCTCCTCTTTCAAAGCTTTTTCCTTAGTAAATGGAATAGAATAAGGCCTCATACAGATGGGTGCTGGGTCTAGTAGTTTCATATCATATGACAACAAATTTATGTGTCCCGGTTTATCAGTTAACACATCTGTATTTTTCTCAAGGACCTGTTGAACCTTCTCCTTCTGTCCTTTTGTCAGGTGATTACTGATTTTCACCTGTGCAAACGTTTCACTGGTTTTCAGTGGATATTCAACCGAGGAGAGAGGTTCATTTTTCATCTCGGTTGCTATAGACAAGGCCATTAAATGTGATCCCTCCTGGATTTGTCTGTCCAGATATTTCTTCAAAAGGTTCACATGATAGACTTTCTCCTTTCCCTTTTTGTCTATCTTATAATTTGTTCTGGATACCTTTTCCAAAACTGTATATGGCCCTTGCCATCCGATCTGAAGTTTATTGTTGCTGCCTGGCAATAGAAGAAGTACCTTCTCCCCTACAGCAAGTTCTTTATTCTTCGCTTTTTTATTAAAATAAGCAGCATGCTTTTTCCTGGCTTGTCTCAAATTTTCATTTGCCAGTTTCCAACTGGTTTTTAAACGAGTGGTCAGTTCGTTCACATATTGGTATGATGACGTAACAGTCTCCTCTGCCTTCTCATCTGTCAAGGTCCTTAAAAGAGCTTCTAACGGACCTTTTATAGGCCTCCCAAATAGGAGTGTTGCGGGTGCCATTCCAGTTGAATTATGTGGTACTTCCCGGTAGGCAAACAATGCGGCGTGCAAGTAGTGGTCCCACGTATCCGGTTTCTCATGTGCCAGCTTCCTCAGGATAGAAATGAGAGTCCCATTGAACCTCTCTACCTGGCCGTTCCCTTGGGGGTGATACGGACTACAACGAAAGTGCTTGGCTTGAAACAACTTGAAAACCTCTTCAGTTAGCTTCCCCTTGAACTGAGAGCCATTATCAGTCAAGATTTGATGCGGGAATCCTAACCTTGTAAGTAGTGCCTCTGCCACATGTTTTGAATCGATTGATGACAGGGCTACCGCCTCTCCCCACATAGAACAAGTGTCTACCAGAGTAAGGATGTAACTGTTCCTCCTCTTGGTCCGAGTGAGAGGTCCCACAATATCCACTGCAACTCTCTCAAAAGGGGTTCCCACTATGGGCATTTCCCCAAGAGTTGCTGGAACAGTCCAATTCTTTGGAGCTACTCTCTGGCATTCGGGACAGGATTTCACATATCTCTTAATGTCTTCCGTTATCCCTGGCCAGAAATAATGACAAGCTATACGCTGTCCTGTTGCGCTAATCCCCATGTGACCACTGAAGGGGATAGTATGACCTAACTCCATTACTTTCTCCCTATATGAACTAGGAAGGACCAGCTGTGCGTGACCAGCTGAACCAGTGCCGGCCTTCCTGTATAGAAATTTATTCTTCATATAGAATTCTCCCTTATTAGGAGGAATATGGCTCTTTGGGAGTTTCTTGTAACACGGCTTCAGTGACTTATCTTCAGCCTGTGCCTTTCTCATCTCCTCTGGATGAGTATTTATGGGTTTATCTTCTTCCTTTCGGGATTGAGATCGTGTCTGGACTGTTGCCATGATCACCGGTCTCTTGGGATTCCCCAAGAAGACATATCTACACCCCAATATCAGAGGGTAGATTGGATCATTTAACACTGCTGCCTTGATTACTCCTTCCACATATCGCGTCTTCACATTTATCCTGGCGATGGGAAGTGTCATAGTCACTACGTCCTTGGTTGCCGCTTGGATCTCCACTGTTTCTGTGGTGTATTGATGTGCCTGCACCAGGTGAGAACTCACAACTGAATCATAATCCAATCCCGTATCATACAAACACCTTATGGTGACTCCATTGCATATTACATCTTCACGCACTGGAGGGTAGTAAGGTTCCTGCTGTTCAATAGAGTTGACCTTTACTCCCGTCCTCCCTGTTTTCATGGCAGCGAAACTTGGAGTTTTCTTTCTACAATTTTCAGTGTTATGGTTGTCCATCCGACAATTTTTACAATACCTCTTTCCTTGGTTAAAAGGTTTTCTTTCATCATTTCTTCTATCATTGAATTGTGAGGGTCTATTCTTAAATTCATTTCGAGGCCTATCGAAGTTCTGCTTATTTCTATTATCGAATTTGTTATGGTTTTGAGGGGCCTTACTCTGATCTATTTGTTTCTTCTTCGTGCCAGCTACCTCTGCCTGGGCTGCCTGATACCTCTCAGTGACATTTATTATTTCACCCAGCCTCTCTGCGCCCTGTTCCATGAGAAACTTTCTCATGTCTGGAGCCATGGACTCTCTCATCTGTTCAATGAGCATCATCTCTTTGAGATCTTGGGTTTTCCCCAAAGTAGCCCATTTCTCCATATACGTTTCCAACCGGGCGGAGAACTGGTGATAGGTCTCACCCGACAGTAGCCTAGCATTCCTAAATTTCTTTCTATAAAACTCTCCGTTCTTTTCATATCTTAACAGAAGAGCTTGCTTCAACATGTCATAGTTGTCTTGGTCATCCCTGCTCATTTTGGAAAACACTTCATAAGCTGTTCCCCGAAGTCCCTGAGACAACTTTACCCCCCATCTTTCTCTTTCTAACCCATAAGTAGTAGCTAAAAGTTCAAACCTACTTAAATACCCTTCGATGTCATTGTCTTTCTCAACAAAATGGTCTACATGAAAACTCATAGCTGAGGTTGAGGCTCCCTGACTAGTAGTGGCATCTGAGGCAAAGGGGCTAGCACCATTTTCAGGAGCATGGCCTTGAATTTCCAACTCCCTTAGTCGTATCTCATGCTCCCTCTGTAATCTTCTATCTTCTGCTTCCCTCTCTGCCTTTTTTCCTTCTCTTTCAGCAGTCAATCTTTTTTCTTCTTTTTTCTGCTTCCCTTTCGGCAGTCAATCTCTTTTCTTCTGCCTCCCTTTGCAGTCGTTTTTCTTCTGCCTCCCTTTCGGAAGTCAATCTTTTTTCTTCTGCCTCTATCTGTAACTTCTTAGTCTCAGCCTCCAATGCCTTAGCCTCCTTGTCAGCCTCAATCTGTAACCTCTTAATTTCTTTGTCAGCCTCAATTTGTAACTGTAACTTTCTTTCTTCTGCTATCTTCCTAACATCCCTTTCAATATACTTGTCACATTCTGAAGTTACATATTGAATCAAAGCTTAACCCTCCATGTTCATTTCTTTCGCAGTCTGCACAGCAGCAGAGCGAAACTTGGCAAGATCTGCCATTCTAATAAGTACAAAATGTTCTAAAGAAATCTCTAACTAATTATACATTTATTTAATTAAATCTGGGCTCTGACACTTTCTTCACTTCCCAAATCTTGGGTAATACTATATGGGGATTCACTGGGAAAATTAGACTGTTGTTAAAGCTAAACCCCAGACCCCAATGAATGTAGTACTAAGAGAAATTCAGATGCCCGTACAAGCCTACCAATTTATGTAGCAAAGTTGATTTTGCTGGGGAGGTTATGATGGTATCCTAAAAAGAATGAAAAGGTGTCTGCTATAACCGTGTGAGGTCAAGCAAATGTAGGCCTCTGACTCTATAAATGATGATGATGAATTATGTGCAGAGAACCTAACGCTACCTCCCTAGGTCTCACACGGTCAATCTTCTGGCTCTAGTGTATGGTGTATGGTGTATGGTGTACCTAGTGTCTAGGGGAGAAATGAATGATGGTACACAACAATCAAACACTTTAAGTTTCTATTAAAGAAGTTAATAACTAGCAGTTAAGAGTTTCTTTGAACAAATATTTACAATTTATTTTGCCTGTCCATTCATAGCTTGTGGACAGGTCTTTGAAAATAAGGACAAGATAGTTTACAGAATAGAACAATTAAAAATGTTGGGACAATCTGCCTAATAACTAAAAGTTATTATGTAGTTGATGCGTGATGCCATATGATGATGGATGGTATCCGCATGTCTGGTTTTGTGTAGTGTGCAGATGTGTTCAGTCAAACAATGTTCATACAAAATAACAGGGCAATCCACATAGGACGTCAGTAAACTCACGACGTATAAAGTCAATGATGCTTGTAACAGCTAGACGTTTTTCTGTATCATTTATTGTGGACGCCACAGTGACAAAATGTATACGCGAATATGTAGGTACATCAGACAGCCATTATCACAGCAACAATGTCAGTATAGCAATGGACGGTAGACAGCATCATAACAAAGGTGATTCACAGACATGTCAATACATTATAAGGCTGTAATGTAGTCGGGAAAATTCTCCATCCCTTTCTATCTTAGCCAGAAGGTAACCAGATGTATGAGATCAGTTCACTCTCCTTAATCTGACTTCAGCAAGACAGACACGTCTGCCGAAGTATAAATAATGTCCTCAAAAATATCCTCTAGTTAACAAAGGTTTTCCAAGCCTAGTTCATTTAACAAAGTAGCAAGTAATGGTCCTTGGGACATGCATCAACCGATGCAGTACAATACAGCGACATGTGAGCTGGGAAAACATCTCGTGACGACGACTTTCGAAGACAGGCTATGAATCGAAATCGCTCACGACCAAAAATCGATAGTTAATGGAAAGTCAATTTACCTTGCCTTCAGGAAATACACAGAAATATTATGCCTCCCGGCATGTGCAAATACACTAGAGGTATTATCTCGAATAAACGAAATATCCATAAGAGGACTTTCACATTCCTGACAGAACAAAAAATAGCGGAGATCCTCTTTCAACGAGGCATCTCTTTCGCCATTCAAATCGCTCACTCCACTGGTGGGCGGAAATCGATCGACCAAGAAGCAAGACCAGTCATGCGCAGTCCAGCGCAAAATGACCACAGCTCAAAACTTAACTGCATTCAATACCAACGCGAGAAGACAAATGCTTACCGAGAAAAGTGACTATAAATTTCAAGCAGTTGTTGCCCTTGCGTTATAAAATAGATATTGTAATAAAACGATGTTGCGAGAATTTCTCACGCAACATATCACCACCTCCTCCCGATAAAAAAAAAAATGTGGAACATATTTTTTTTTTTTAAATATCAAAGAGCATGCGATAAGCGGCTCAAAACGCACGAATTATGCGCTGATAATTAATTAAATTGCCTAACATGAGGCTAAATATAGAGTGTCTGGTGAGGATATACCTCAACAGAAAAATAAATATGTCTCAAAAAATATTCAGATCGGGGAGGTGTCACCAACACACATCACGTTAGCATGTAAACACAATATACGTATGCAAGTTACCATAATCATCATTAAACAGCATACTCTAATATTGTCTTTAAAAATGGATGTACAAATCTGATAGGAAAATTTAATTAGTACATTATTTGGCATGTAATGACATAAGTACATAGTAAAGTTAAACTACATGACGATCCAGGACATATGCTCTGGCATTCCGAGGGTAAGTACACAATCTAGAACTCGTCATGCTTGATACTAGTAAGGTAAGTCCTCAGCTCATCAATGACATTCTGAGAAAGTACAAGCATTATAATGCTAATTAATAACTAATATGCTTCATAAGGTACAATACATTATTAATAATTGTGGCTGTTTAGTAAACTAACGGCCCTTATATTAACCACTCAGTCCTCCTCTATCATCTTAAAAAACGAACAGAAGAAGATGACAACAAAGCACGATAGTGTGTACATATAAAGTGAGTACAGATGTGCTAATCTATTGTAGTAATATAGGTGTGTTATGACTCTGTAATATATAGGAATATAGGACAGAAGTATTAGTTGGAGTCATGTGGGCATCTAGACAAAATGTCAGCCATCACATTATCCGCACCACGGATAGCTCGTACCGTGAAGTGAAAAGGTTGAAGAGCTATAGCATATCGAGTGGATCTCGAACTCTTCAAATTCTTAGTCTGAATAGCTGTAAGAGCTTTCTGATCAGTCTCTAGAATGAAATGTGCGCCCAGGAGGAATCTTTGTAGTTTTAGAATTGACCAAACCATCGCTAACAACTCACGGTCTAAAACCGAGTAGTTCCTCTCTGCCGCATTTAGTTTTCTAGAAATGTACATAACAGGATGCAGAGTATTTGCATATTCTTGCATCAGTGCTGCTCCCATCCCAGTGGATGAAGCATCACTCCGAAGAACAAAAGTCCTATCAAGAGTAGGTAATCTTAAGATGGGAGGAGAAGAAAATATATTCTTGATTTGGTCTAGTGAAGATTGGCATTCTTCAGACCAACGGACCAGATTAGGCGAACCTTTCTTCAACAATGTTGAGAGAGGTGCCATGATCGAAGATAAATTTGGAATAAATCTCCCATAAAATTGAATTAAACCTAAGAGACTCCTAACTTGTTTCTTCGTTTTAGGAACAGAGATGTTCAGTATTTTGGAAGTATTGTGGTCTTCTGTCTTCAAGAGACCATGACCAACACGATGACCCAGGAAAGAGATTTCACCAAAACCAACAAAAGCTTTAGAAGGTTTTGCTGTCAAATTATTCTCACGTAGAGTGGACAGTAAGTCATATAACCCTAAATAGTGATCTTCCCAGGTATCACTGAAGAGACAGATGTCATCTAAGTATGCGATGACATCCGAACGATGTGACAGAATTCGACGCATCATGCGAACGAAAGTGGCAGGGGCGTTCATGAGACCAAAAGGCATAACATTCCATTGAAATAGACCCCTAGGTGTAGAAAAAGCAGTAAGAGGTTTGGCATGCTCTGCTAAAGGCACTTGCCAATAACCTTTAGACAAGTCAAGTTTAGTGAAGAATCTAGAATTAGAAAGTCTAATCAGTAGATCTTCTAACAAAGGCATCGGTTCAGCATCGAACTTTGTGACCTGATTCAATTTGCGATAATCAACGCAAATTCGTATGTTCTTATCCTTCTTCCGGACAATAACCATGGAAGAAGAATATGGTGAAGTCGATGGTTCAATTATATTTAATTGAATCATTTCATCCAATTCCTTTTCCACCTGCGACTGAAAGTGTATAGGAATAGGATACGGCCTAACCCTAATTGGATTATTGTCGGTAAGAATTATGTCATGTTCTATGACATCTGTGTGTCCAGGAATGTCAGTGAGAACATCCTGAAATGTTTGTAACATCGACGAGACTTGTCGATGTTCGTCACCAGAAAGATTAGGAGAAACAGAAACGTTTTTCCAAGATTCCGTGGAATGTAATGGAACCACTGGAAGGGGAAGGTTGACATCAGAGAAGGTAGCTTCCTCATCCTGTATGACAGACAGGGATGAATAATGACCGTGAGGTGCAGGAGCATCATCCGTTGCCTGGAAAATAGGCAGCAAATAGTCCGGACGTTCGTGAAATTCCGAAAGCATGTTTATGTGGAAAGTTTTATGCTTTCCATCAATATCGACCACATAGTCAACATCGGAAACCCGAGAGACTATTGCATACGGACCTTTCCATGCAATAAGAAGTCTATTTTCCCTACTGGGGAGTAGGACGAATGCTTTGTCACCTGGACAAAGTTGTCGTAGGCATCTATTCTTGTTAGCAAACTGCCTTGCCTTCTCTTTAGCAATTTCTGATGAAGCAGTTGCTAGCTTACATGCCTCAATGATCTTTTGTCTAAGAGCAATGACATACTCATATGAGGATTGAGTTTCATCGCTAATATCATCGGCAGTGATGAGATCGTGTAATAAAGACATAGGGCCGCGTGGACGCGCGCCAAAGACAAGTTCGAAGGGAGAAAATCCTGTGTGTTCATTAGGGACTTCTCTATAGGCAAAGAGAGCCGCGGGTAAAACCCTGTCCCAATCTTGAGGATGATCTTCAGTTATCTTACCAAGCAAAGTCTTGAGCGTTCTATTCAGACGCTCAACTAACCCATTAGACATAGGATGGTAGATACTACTGAGAGATCGTTCAATATGTAAGGTAGACATTACCTGTGACATAGTGTCAGATATGAGTTGAGTGCCATGGTCTGACAATATTTCTCTGGGGAACCCCAAGCGAGAAAATATCAACCAAAGAGCATCTGCGATATCTGTAGTAGATATGCTCTTAAGAGGAATAGCCTCTGGCCAACGTGTGCACATATCGACACATGTAAGGATAAACTGATGTCCTCTGGCCGACTTGACCTTAAAAGGGCCAATAATATCTATGGCCATTTTCTGGAACGGCCGAATAGGAATGTCAGCAGCCTGGATAGGCGCAGCATGTCGTGGTCCTCTAGATTTGACCTCCTGACATACCTTGCATGATCGGCAGTAAATACGAATGTCCTTATTGACAAAAGGCCAAAAGAAAGCCGCAAGGACTCTCGACTTCGTACGGGCAAAACCCATATGTCCAGCACATTGCGAGTCATGAGCATGTTGCAATATTTGCACTCTCATGCTCTTGGGAACAAGAATTTGCGAATGTGCCGACGTAGTCGAATCTTGTACCATACGTACAAGTACGCCGTTTCTCATTGCAATCCAAGATTTTCTATTTGTATCCTGATTCGGATCACCTTTCTTCGCAAGAATGAAGAATTTTTTTAAAGAAGGATCTTCTTCTTGCAATTTTATGAAAGAGTCACGAGTAATCACTAAGTGACTATCTTGGCTATCAACTCCATTATCACTATTCAGTGAAGTTTCGGGTGTTTGTAGAGCTTGTGCTCTTGTAACCACTGCATTTGTAGCTTGCATGTTATTATCTTCCCAAGCAGCAATCTGCTGTGGGGTACACTCCCTAACTCCGTGAATACGACCAATAATAAGGTCCGCAATAGGATTAGGTAAGAGACAAGCATGCACATCTCCAGTAAAGAAAGGAGTGGCAATGCGAATTACAGCAGTAGGATATTTTTCTAGAGTGCCGCCAAATGTGACACATTTAATAACCCTTCCTGTAGCACAAGATGGATCTACAAGCGATTGTCTAACACCAATAGTGGTGCATCCGGAATCGAAAAGTAGTGAGACCGGAGTATCATTAACAAGACCCTTATGTAGGATTAAAGAACCCCTCCCGTCATGCGCAACAGCAGCAGGAAGAGCGGGAAGTGGGTGACCACAACTCAAAGTAGTTATGGTACCCGGTTCGAATAAAGTACTGCATTGGGGGCATTTGTTTGCTCTCTCAAAGTCAAAAGCAGAACTAGTGACAGCGTCAAAGTTTTTATTATCAACAACATGATTACAGGCTCCCTCAGTTTCCTGTTGTACAGAATTAGCCTGCTGATATCTCTTTTTTTTGTGTTGAGATCTACCCCGACTATTATTACCTCTGAAGTTATCAGAGTTATTATTATCTCTGCAGTTATTATTGTCTCTATTGTAATTGTTATCATGATTCGAATTCCAGTTTCCACGATTACTATCATGTTCACATTGATGCGAACATCTATTTGTTTGGTTTTGAGGTCTTCGGCAGGAATAACCTCTATTACCATATCCTCTTTTGAAATGCCTATAATTATTAGGGTGATAGTAACGACCACTATCAGGTTGTCTCCAATTCTTCGAAGAAGAATCACCATGAAATTGGTTTCCATGATTTTGACAGAAATTACCGCTACTCTTTCTATCAAAATTTTGTTGGGATCTACGAGCAAAGTTTTGGCCATACGGAGCTGCCGAAGCAACTGGTAAACCTTCTTTCACCTTAGAGTTACCCATGGTTATGTGTGGGTGCGCAGTTACGTATTGGCAACAGAAATCTTCCATTTCTTTTATTGTTTTAGGTTTACGTTCATGAAGGAAAGCAAGGAAAGACTCATTGACAGACGACATGACTTTGTCTCTAAGTATTAAGTCCATAAGTCCTTCATAAGTTTTTTCCGTCTTAGATAGTTCAACCCATCGTGAGAAAGTAATGCGTATTCTTGCAATAAACTCGGAGAATTCAACTCCATTTTCAGGTAACATGTTTTTAAATTGTAGACGATAGCCGTCTTCGTTAAGCTGATATTTCTTTAACAGAGCGGCCCTGACAACCTCATAATTGTTCTTGTCAGGTTCATCCACCATATTTAATATACTTAGAGCTTTACCTGTCAGTATCCCTGATAACTGATAAACATATTTTGCTTTGTCTATGTTATGAGCTGTACATGCTTGTTCAAATCTGTCCAGATAGAACATTATGTCATCACTGGAAGGACTAAAAGTTGGCAACTTAATCTTAAAAGTATCATTATTAGCCTTACCAGAAGATGAACCCTTGTTTGAATCATTACCATTACTCATGTTCATCAATTTCAATTTTTCCAACTCTAAAGCTAAGACCTTTTCTTCATGTTCCATTTTTGCTTTCTCTTTCCTCTCATCAGACTCTCTCTGTAATCTTCTCTCCTCAGCCTGAGCCTCTATTTGAAGTCTTTCAGCTTCTTTCTCAAGTCTTTTATTCTCAGCTTCTTTTTCAAGTCTTTTATTCTCAGCTTCTTTTTCAAGTCTTTTATTCTCAGCTTCTTTTTCAAGTCTTTTATTCTCAGCCTCTTTTTGAAATCTTTCAGCTTCTAGCTGGAGTTTTCTTTCCTCAGCTTCTGATTCCCTTTTTTGTTTTTCCATTTCCATTTGGAATCTTTTTTCATCCACCTGCATCTGCAGTTTCTTTTGTTCAGCTTCCATATGCAGTTTCTTTTGTTCAGCTTCCATTGCTTTATCATATCGAGCAGTTGCAAATTCTTCTAACTTATCACCAGTCTTCCCAAGCAATTTACCCTGCTCAATAAAGTGCTCAAATGTAGACATGTTGTCTAACATATGAGTCCAAAACCTGAAATAATTAACTAATTTATTTCAAACCTAAGTGTAACAAGTCTTAATTAAGCACTTGTATATTCACATCACCTTATATTATCCCAGTCTCTGTGGGAAACAAGTCTCCAATCAAAGAACTTGTATATGAAATATCAACAATCAATTCTTGATCATAAGTGCACTTCTCATTCAATAGTGCACGACACTATTCATCATTCATTTATCATCAGTGTAGTAGTAGTAACAGTGCATTAGCATAGCCCATTAACTAATTACTATAACTGTAAACAATGACTATGTAAACACATGCAGAATGTAAACATTGAAAATGTAAACAATGCAAACAATGTAAACAATAACAATGTAAACAATAACAAAGATCAGCAACAATACAAAAACGTTCGCAGAAATCAACTAAAAATAAAGCAGAAATTAATGAAATATCACAAAAAATGTGACGATATCTGCGATATAATTAAACAAAATACATGACACCACAGTGTATAAACAAAAATGTAGTATGAAACTAAACTGTAGTCAAGAGTAGGCTAACAAATACAAACAAATCAAAACAAAACTAAAGAATGCGAAATAATAACGAAAACAATATTAAAACATGTCATCACAGCTAACATAAATAGCAACAGAAGTCGCTTAGCAAATTCCAGTATCGGAAATTTGCTCACCCTACAGAAAACGCTCACAATAGACGACCTCTATGACGTGGCATAATCTAAGGGAGACACCACCCAACCGAGAACCCGCTGAAATATAAACATATAAATATACGAATAACATATAAACATATAACATATAGAATGAGATGATACACAGAAGACTCAGCAGAAGTATAAGGGCACAGTTTACATACAAACAGGCCACTTAACTTATAGGCTTCCAATCGTAGAACAGCAGAAAAAAAACGGATGTCAATCAACGTCCTAAAGAGCGAAGCTCCAACGATGATGGCACATCTGAACTGCTTCCACTGCTAACACGATGGTACTTGAGCTTCTGACATACTGTATGTTGAGTTGTTTCGGCACTTGACCTTCTAATCCAAAAGTAAGTTGATGGAAATCGGTACTTGGCCTTCTTCAGAAAACAACCCGTTTCAACCGGCACTTGACCTTCACAAAAAACGACAGCACTGGAACCTTGACAGCAGCAACTTGCTTGACTTGCGTAAAAGATAACAGCAGTCCGAGTTATCCGGCAACATGTAACAACGCCGGGTACTGTCAAATTCTTGTTTCCGTCAAAAAGTTGAAATTTTGACTTTTACCGGGCAACGCCGAGTACTTTGAAAATTTTGAAGATGTTGACTGTCTTGAAGAATGTTAATTTCTTGAAGGATGCTGATGAATTCTTGTTGAAAATGAAGTGGGTAAGGGACCCCGTGTTTGCTGGTACCAGAATCAAACCAGCTTATGGCCACCAAATGATGCGTGATGCCATATGATGATGGATGGTATCCGCATGTCTGGTTTTGTGTAGTGTGCAGATGTGTTCAGTCAAACAATGTTCATACAAAATAACAGGGCAATCCACATAGGACGTCAGTAAACTCACGACGTATAAAGTCAATGATGCTTGTAACAGCTAGACGTTTTTCTGTATCATTTATTGTGGACGCCACAGTGACAAAATGTATACGCGAATATGTAGGTACATCAGACAGCCATTATCACAGCAACAATGTCAGTATAGCAATGGACGGTAGACAGCATCATAACAAAGGTGATTCACAGACATGTCAATACATTATAAGGCTGTAATGTAGTCGGGAAAATTCTCCATCCCTTTCTATCTTAGCCAGAAGGTAACCAGATGTATGAGATCAGTTCACTCTCCTTAATCTGACTTCAGCAAGACAGACACGTCTGCCGAAGTATAAATAATGTCCTCAAAAATATCCTCTAGTTAACAAAGGTTTTCCAAGCCTAGTTCATTTAACAAAGTAGCAAGTAATGGTCCTTGGGACATGCATCAACCGATGCAGTACAATACAGCGACATGTGAGCTGGGAAAACATCTCGTGACGACGACTTTCGAAGACAGGCTATGAATCGAAATCGCTCACGACCAAAAATCGATAGAGTTAATGGAAAGTCAATTTACCTTGCCTTCAGGAAATACACAGAAATATTATGCCTCCCGGCATGTGCAAATACACTAGAGGTATTATCTCGAATAAACGAAATATCCATAAGAGGACTTTCACATTCCTGACAGAACAAAAAATAGCGGAGATCCTCTTTCAGCGAGGCATCTTTCTCGCCATTCAAATCGCTCACTCCCCTGGTGGGCGGAAATCGATCGACCAAGAAGCAAGACCAGTCATGCGCAGTCCAGCGCAAAATGACCACAGCTCAAAACTTAACTGCATTCAATACCAACGCGAGAAGACAAATGCTTACCGAGAAAAGTGACTATAAATTTCAAGCAGTTGTTGCCCTTGCGTTATAAAATAGATATTGTAATAAAACGATGTTGCGAGAATTTCTCACGCAACAGTAGTTATAAATGTCCTTCCTGTATGAAATATTAAATTAGTTCACTTTAGTTATCTAATTTATAAATGTCCTTCCTGGATGAAATATTACAGAGTTCACTTTAGTTATCTACCGGGAGAGTCACTGTATATGAGGGCTGTAGTTCATCCTACCCCCATAAAATTCCTGTGTAATATTTTGAAACACAAGAAAATGTCAGAGATGCCCCAGATGTTTTACTCTTCACCTGGGAGTCCTTGTTGTAAGATAATTCAATGGGTAGTTGCAGAAATTTCAAGTTCAACACTCGCCAAAGCTCCTACTGGATATTCGACAGCATATAAGTCTGGTTGGAGACTGGTTGGCGTTTATAAGCACTCAGCAGGTTTCCTGTCACCAGCCGGCAACAGGAACATAGACCCTCTGCAACAAAAGGACACCCTGGTCTTTTATCTCTGATCATTTATTCTAACACTTAATTTCCTACGTGGGTATGGGGTCAGCCTCGCGTGCCTTACAAATGCACTCGCCCCGAATTGTACAGGACTCCCACCTGGTTGTGACCACACCTCAAGTCCTTATAGTAGATACGCCACTGTACGTTCACATACTTTTCCTCCATACAATAATGTGAAGTAACCACATTTCCTGTGATATGATCTTCTCTTCTTTTCTTTTCACTTATATTTGCTTCAGGCATGTTAAACAGTGTTCATTGAACACAGAGGCTTGCTAAACTATTTTAGTACAATAATATGTCAACATAATCATAACAACATACATCAGTCAGATACCGTTTAATGTGTGGACTCAACAATGTCTGCTTCCGACATGTCCTTCACTTTTTCCCCAATAGCAGTATCTAACATTTGTAGTTGGACCAAACATATTAAATTTCATAAAATATCCTTACCACAATCAAGAAATATATAAACAAATGACGCTGACTTGGTGAAGAAATGGCCTCAGCTTCCTCCGAACTGCACAGACTGTGAATTTATTCTTTATTTAAGTTTAAAATTAACACAGCTGTTTTTCAGCGTATCTGTATACAAATTTTAGTTCAACTGGCAATAAATAATCAAAGCCTTTTGCTAATATCTACCAGCTCTAGCCAATCGTAACGTTCTACTACTTGAATTCAAATGCAGTTTGAATGAAAAACCCAAAATAATTTTGAATAACTGGTGGTCGATTGGCCCGTCTGCTCTAGTCATGCCCAATACAAAAGATATCACGTTAGGATTACATTTCTCCTACCGTTCATCTTTCCCATTCATACTCTGTTCACCCCAAGCGAATTTGAATGTACCTCCCTGCCTCTTTTTCCAGCTCGCGTCCCCCTAACGTTACTAAAAAAACATGAGCAGAAACGCCAGTGTGTCTGGTCGTGTGTTCTTAGATATTAGTATTTCTTCAATAACTTCTCTAATACTGGGACTATCATATATTTTAAAGTACATTCTTACTCAGCTAACTTTACGTCATACTACCATATAATTCTTATGGGGAACTTCATAATGGTTTAAAATTTCCAATTTTTGTCATCGTCTATCGTCAATTAAAATTTTACACAAGTCCGCCATCTTTCCTCTCCTTCGTCTTGCGAGCATGTATTTTCAAATAACTACTTGTTTTAGTTACATCAGAAATGCTACCACTAGGAGGAAATAAAACTGTCTGCGTGGTTATGCCTTGGCTGGCTTTTCCGCAGTGTGAATATATGCGTTGCAGACTGTGTCATCGAAGCGGGGTGTAGACGGGGCGGGTTAATAATTTGCGTTACTAGTTAGCATTGTATCGTGTAATACTACAAAAAATGTAAGGATTACTACTGATTTTGCTACAAAGTTGACAGAAAGTGTTACTTCAGATAGCTATATTGCGGTATGCTTCCGCCAATAGTTAATTGTAAGGCTAGACTACAAAGTGTATACAGCAGATTGGGCAAAAGTTAAATATTAGTAGTGTTTGTCGAAAACGAAACTAAAGCGTGTCAGACTTTTCCCGTGAAATCGTTCTATAGGCTTAGCACTGTGCAAAAAGCAGCGCTGCTGGCTTCGAAGATGCCAACCGTCAGACACATGCGGGCAAATGTATTTATTAACGTTTTATGCCTAAATCTTACTGAATTGAGCGTTTATTCTCGCGTATTTTGCTACAGTTGTAACAGTTTAAAAAATGAATAATTCTGTATCAAACAATAGTCATCATTGAGTGATGTTATGAAGTTAAAAATTGGATAGTTCACTTGGCAGCTTTTAAGTTTCTACTTAGCTGTCAATGAGTTTGTCTGTTCTGCTCCAGCTGATGTTTGGTTCTTTGTAGATGTATGACTGATTCACACTCGTCACTGGTCAGGTTTGAAAGTTGTAGCACGTTCCAAGAAGTATCAGGGAGTAATTACCAAGCTGGTCCCACGTCCCTAAGACCTGTCTGATGATGATGTCTAGCGTCGACTTCAGGCCACTTATACCCTCACTTGTTCCAGAGATAACACCCTCAACTGGTACCACCAAGCCAACCTTTAGGCTCACAGACTGCTGGCTCAGAGAAATAGTTTAAGGCAGCATGTCGATGCCTTTTACACGTTATCTGGGGTGTTGTTATTTTAGCAATAGGTTTCTACTTTGACTTTGTGTTACAATTTCCTGTCACATAGAGATTTAAGATCAATAAATTTTCTATATATTCTTTCCTTCTTCCACCCGTGTCCTCTATTGTATTATCACTCTTTATCCTTTTCCTGTAATTTTCGCATTCGTTCGTTTGCGAAAAATGTTTTCTTTCCCATTCTCACTTTACCGTTTTTTCTTTCTCATACTGATACGCATTCTATTACGTAGATGTCATTGGACGAAACTGTGAATATTCGTCCAGTAAGACAGGGGAAAGCAGACAACTGTCTACATTTTCCATCTGCACGGCGCGTAATTGAGACTTATCGTCTAGCATTTTAACCTGTCACAGCGGTTGTCAGGCTGAGTTTCTCGGGGAGGTGTGAAAACTGCCTCTGCATTGGAGACGGGTCGTCTGAGATTCGCATCTGACACGCGCGCTCTCGGTCAGTTTGTTAACGTAGGTGTGAAGACGCACTGGTGGCAGTTACGGCATGCGTCTAAGTTAACGTAGGTGTTAGGAGAGGGGAGAGATCGGGGTTTTGGAAATAGTGGGATCCTTTGTTTGTTTCATAGATATTAACCAGAGTTTGAAACTAGATTTTTATTCTTACTCCTAAATCTGCAGTAGACAGATCGACAGGCTAGAAGAAATATCTTGTGTATTGAAAAGTCTTTAGTTTCTGGGCAACATTTGCCGAGTTCTAGACTACCATTATATTGAATGATTCTAGTTCGTGGTATTAATCTGTAGTTCTGTGCGGAGGTAAATATTATATTTAATATATCTAGATTTTGCGAGTGATTAAGTGTTAAATCGCCTATTTTATACCACTAGTTTCTTTTGTGCAGAGTGATAAATTTATAAGTCTGTTATATTCTCTAGTCGACGAGTTACAGTGGAAAAACAGAATAAATTATAATTTCTAGCTTAAACTCAGTCGGCTATTAATGAATTAAATTTAACTGCTAAATACTCAGTCGAGAACATTTTAAAACTAATTTATAAATGCTAGATGCCTCATGAGTGTTGACGGAATACGTACGTATTCCTAATTCATGATGATTGAATTTTTATATATAACTTATTTCACGGGAAAGTTTAAACGTCAAGTCAAGCTCTACGCTTGCAGTTCAAAATGTAAGTTATATCGAGTACATAATATGTAAAATATTTCATAGGTGTTTTTTTCTTTATTCAGTGAATACTGGGGTAACCCAACTTTGCCGGCGTTTAGTACAGAGACATACCTGTGAGAAACATAAACATTTTATATCCTTAACCACATGGGTTTTCAATTAACACCTGTCTGACAGGGCGTGTGCCTTCAGAGATAGACAGAATACCAATCCCACTAACGGGTTTTTTTAAAGAATAAATGCTTCTACTGGGCCTTTGAGCCAGATCATATTTCTTCACAAACTCTAATGTACATGCTGCCTTGTGGCGAGAATAATTACAGAAAAAAAACCTCATTAATTTTTCCGACATTATTTGACCAAGTGTGTGGTGAACCAAGATTATTTATTGAGAGAAGTCGTCCACCGGTTATTTTCCTAATTAAGGGAAACCTCGTGTTTCTGACACTGGATGCCCGCTGAAAAAAACCTAACTCTTACATAGTGACTAAGTGAAATTAACTTAAATCTGTAAAGAAAGACTGATTGCCTGAAGAGGACGCTCCCCGGACACGTTGAATGAAACCAATATCTGCAGAGCTGGGTATCCGCTTCATTTTTAGATAGACAGATTAAACGAAGTGTACACTAAGGTTTGCGCCAGACGGCGAACAACAGCACGATTGTAGGTAAAGTAGTGTGAATCAGGGCCCTGATGAAAGAACCGAGTGAAAGTAGACTGAAGGATGTTCTTTGTTTGATTCACCCACTTTGTAACTTTCCTTATGCAAGATTTATTGCTAAACTATAATTTCCTTAGGATAGATCATACTCATATCCAAGTCTGTTCATACTTTTTTAACAGGGAAAATATTAGACCCAATCCTATGTATCTGTGACTCTTTGGGGCTATCATCTTTCTCCTAACGGGACTGTGGGCTAAGCATCGAGGGAAGATCATACCAACGGGTCTATCATTCTTGTAGAAATTCATTGATTTTTCTTAAACTTTGTGTATATGTTTTTTTTTTTGATGAAACTTTATATGTTGTGACGTAAGTTTACTATGATAAATTAAAATGCTTACTTACTTACTTAGTCGTTCCCCTTCTACCGTGAGGTGTAGAGGTTTGGAAGAGAGAGCGCCAGACTATCCTATCGGCTGTCTTCCTTCTGGCCTGGTTCCATTCTAGTCCTCGATCCTTCAAAGATTGTCTAATGTTGTCCTCCCAGCGGACTCTGGGTCGTCCTCGGGGTCTGGATCCTTGGCTCTTTATTTCCCATGCTTGTCGTGGTATCCGATCTTCTCCCATTCTGCAGACATGGCCAAACCATCTTAATTGGGACTGTTCTACTTGGGTCTGCAGGGGGTAGGATTTAAGGCCTTGGCGTATCGTCTGGTTGCGTACCATGTCTCTTCTTGTTACTTCAACCACCTTCCTCAGATACCTCATTTCTGAGGTTTGGATCTGGCTTTTATGGGTTGTAGTCATTGCCCATGACTCGCATCCATATGTCAAGACTGGGACATAGGTGGAGCGGTATACAGCCATCTTCGTTTTCTTACCAACCTCTCTCTTGCTGAGGAATCCTCGATTTATGGCCTGAAAAAGTCTTCCAGCTGCTGCTTTTCGAGTGGCCAACTCTTCTTTGATGCCTCCCTTTCGGTCTATAATAGCTCCGAGGTATTTAAAGTGGTCGACCTGCTCCAGGACCTGTTCTCCCAGCTTAATCTGATGTTTTCTTTCTTCTCGTGATATCACCATGGATTTTGTTTTAGAGCTGCTTATGACCATCCCTCTCTTCTCCAGCTCTTCCTTCCAGACTTGCAGGTTGGATTGGAGATGTGCCTCTGATTTAGCAATCAGGGCAACATCATCAGCAAATGCCAGCTCCGAAATATAGACCAAAATACAACAAAACTTATTCCAGTGTGGCGGTCAGTTCGTCCCCATAATATCTATATAATCATTGTTATAGTTTTCCCACGTCTGTGTGTCTAACTGTCGTCACTTGAATGTGCGTGCACGTGAGTGGATATATATATATATATATATATATATATATATATATATATATATATATATATATATATATATATATATATGTGTGTGTGTGTGTGTGTGTGTGTGTGTGTGTGTTTGTTTAGACTGTCTGACTCCTCTAAATCTGTCGTAGAAGATAGGCAGAGAGAGAGAGAGAAGATTTCTCGATCTCAGAGATAGCCTCTATCACATTCTACCACCTCACTCGTGGAAATCTATTTCTATTTACTATCTCTCACTGTTGACTATCTCTTATTCAAATCTATTCAGAAGGGACCAACCCAAGTCTTAATTTCCTATCAAAAATCTACGACATTTCGTCAGAGTCGGTCTAGTTTTCCATGTTAAAATGGTAGAGTTTTTCTGGGCTCTTTAGTCCTCAAGAGGCTCAAACAAAGTCCGGTCCGATAAATGAAATCTGCTATTATTCTTAATTCTAACAAGGTCTGGTTGTCTTCTTGGCGCGACATGAATTTTCGCATTGCTTTGAGCCGACTAATGTGTCAGGTTATATTGCCCCTTTTGTTCCTGGCACGTGTTGTTTACTATTAGACCAGGCCCCAATCAGAAATGTGGTTATTCTTACACCTCGAATGCCGGCCAATAGTTATAATCATGCGTGGTTTGATGGCGTCTATTCAACAAATTTCCTCATAGTAAAATTCTGCATGTTATTTAACATGTAATTTCCCCCAAATAAGGGCGTGAAACCTTCGAATATTCTCGTCAGTGATTACAAATAACTTCTTACTTTTATTTCAAGTAATATCTTCGCAATACTTCTATCCGGATGCTATTACCTCATTCCGTCTTCCAGGTGCATGTCTGTAATATGTCCGCAGACGTGTAATTTATCGCCCCGTCCTTGTGCAAACACGGACCCTCGTGTAACCATCTGGGCTGTGACTCTTCACGACAGTAATTAAGGAACCCCAATCGCCATATCAGCGCTAAATAAACAGGCTGGGCGTACGTCGTGCAAATCCGGCGTGGCCAAGATTTGGTACACTAGAATTTTACCAACTTGACTGTCGGTCAATATTACATCACCTGTCTACTCTCTCAGGGATGGTCAAGTAGACAGATAAGACGAATTATTACTGAAAGGAGTGTAAGGTGATTAGAAAATAGTTAATATCTGCTTGATAGCAGGGAAAGAAATATGCCGACCATGGAAATTTTCATGTAATCAGTACTCACAATAAATGTTACTGACTACTTCCGGAGTAGAGAAGAGATCGACCCAATATTTTCGTCACACACTTACAAAACCTTCTACTAACCAGTCATCTGATGATGAAGACAGCTCCGAAGTGACATCTGTAGCCACAAGCGTCGGAAGTAGCAGCAATTAAAGTCCTACAATATCTTTTTTTAAATATTTTCTTTACAATACAGTACATACATACTATTTTTGTGGGTTCAATATGTTTGATAATTATATGTAGTTAATAAATGTTATTAACTATTTAGTTTTTATTTTGTATCACTTTTTATTGAATTTTTATAGTTGTCTGAACATTGGGAACGAATTAATTTGTTATCTGTCAATTCTTATTGGAAACTAGTTTTTCTTTTTAGCGCATTGTCGGTTAGCGCTCGTTTTTCATTAACGAATTAACAGCACTAAGCGGAGGATTGCTGTACATAGTTACACGCGCTCTATTAGTCTTAAACAGGAATAGTGGACGTGTGTCATGTGCAGGTCTCAGAATTTTTAATTAGCGGACCCATTGTAGGGATTTAAATACGAAATATATCGTTTTTGGCGGCATTAACACTTTCCACTGTGCTGTTAATAATTTTTCCGGTAAATATCAGCCTTTGATAAAAGGGATGCCTGACAACCACTTCTGCAGTGTTTCTTCTTCTTCTTCTTCCTCGTTCGCCCTGAAAAGGACGGTGGTTGCGTTGTGTCTGTTTACGCCGTAGCTGTGATATCTGCACCTTTCGGTCGACACATCCGACTTCAGCTTGGCATTTTTTGGAACCGGGTTTGCCTTCCCTCTTCGATCCCTACTCTCTCAGCCAGACTGCAGTGATGCAGACTGTTTCCAGGACCACCACGTGGAGGTGGAGTAGGGTCTTGGTCAGCTCTGGTTCGCTGACCCTGATGCAAGCAGTCAAGCTATGGGTCGCTGACTGCATTCTCTATTGCTGCATCTTTGGGTCCCTTCTGCAGTGTTTGAAAGTTGAATACGCATAGCTTTTAATTCGAATTCCACATTTTAGTACATATTCAATTTTATTTAACAGTTTTTTTTCGTTTGACTTCATACTGATCGTATCCAACGGAAAACAGAGGTCATTGGTGGCGAACGTTTTTGAGCGCGTGCCAAAATTAGCGATGATCTTCTATAACACCTGACGTGCAAATGGACATTTTAAGCAGTAGACTATCATTTATAATTATGATATTTGTATTTTACTTACAATTGTTTTTGGGGAAAAGAACTAATGCTCGAAAGCATTCTTAAAGAAGTCTGTTTAGGGGACAAATAACTTTTCTGAATTGATTTAAACGTGACAGCTTTAGAAATTACATTTTATTGATAAATAGCAATTCCCAAGTAACATTAATGAATTCAAAACAAAAACAATAGATCTTTTTTTCCCCCAGAGACAAGGAGTAGTAGTGTTGCTTATATACCTGTAATCATTATTTTATTATTAACAAAAATGAAACCGAGAAAGATTGAAATAAATGAAAGCTCTTCAGAGAACCTGTTTATAAAACTATCATGTCAATGTTTTCATGAAACAACCGAAAAATTAAATAATTGATTAACAGGACTGTACCTTGTATGCAAGAAGTATGCGAACATGAAATGTGTAGTGAGACGGGCAAAACACTGGAAATTGCACCGTAAATGATAATTTTCTCTGAAAATTCATTCTTATTATCATTCTCATTGAATTTTGACCGTGGAAAATAAAAATCAGGATTTAACGGTAAATGATAATTCTGTCTGTAATTTTACACCGTGAAATTTCATTTCTCACTAGATTTTCAACCATAAAACGTGAATCAGTGTGGAACTCACTTTATTCCGATTGGAAGAAAGGCATTCCCAAACAAAACAATTGGTTACCTAATTATGCACAGTCAACTAAGGGAAACAACCAATCGAGTTTGGCAAATGAGAACTAATCTAACGCATGAAATACAAACGGGAGAAACCAATCAAATTGAGAGTGGGAAAACTTATCATACACAAGCTCAATGAAGACAGACTAAATGAACAAACAGTTCGTAAGTCCGTTCAGACACAGTTTCAATACTTGACAAATTCACATCAAGATCACACGGCTGAGAAGACGCCAAGCTGACTTGCTACGGGCTTGCTTTGTGAAAAAACTAAAATCCACAGTCCTCTAAGTATTATTGTGTCTGAGGGTATGTCTTCTTCTGTGTTCAGTTTGTAGTCATGCTAAATCTGCAGGCCTGTCGCCAGGACGAAGTCCACAGTCTTTACCAGGTTGGCGCGGCAGCCCCATAGCTTCTGCTGGAGCTCAGCACCCCTTGGCCAGGTCGCACGTCGCGGTTCATCGTGGGTTGGACAGTTCTGGAGAATGTGTTCTTGGGTCTGGATTCCTGTTCCGCATGGGCATTCATTTGTGTGGGATATCTTGAGGCGACAGAGATGTCCTAGTAATCTGCAGTGGCCGGTTCTCAGGCGGAACATTGTGGTCTGTTGGTATCTGTTTAGATGGTGTATTGGGTCATCTCTGCTGTACATATCCCCTTCCTCCTTCCACTGATTTTTGTACTTGTTGTGGATTAAGGTTTGTGCTTCCCGATACGTCAATGGATGGCTGTATTGTTCCATTTTACTGCCACTTCTTGATAGAGCATCTGCTTTCTCATTACCAGCAATTCCACAATGGGAGGGTAACCACTGAAAGGCAATAGTTGATGACCTTTAGATGATGTTAAGCTCAGATCTGATCTCATTCATCATGTTATCATTTCTGGTGTTTTGTAATGATTCCAGTAATGATCTGCAGTCGGTGAAGATTACTATCTTAGCTGGTGGTTGTTGTTCGGGTCTGGTGAAGATTTTCAGGGCTTGCAGTAGTGCCATAGCCTCTGCCCTGAAATTGGAGGAGATCTTTCCAGTTGGGAAGGCCTTTCGGATGATCTTTCTATTTAGGAATCTTATAAAAATGCCCCCACCACCGTTCTTTACTGCGCCCTCAGCGGATCCATCTGTGTATGCGTGTGTCCACTCTTTCGGGTTGTACTTTTCTTCAATCATTTCTTGAGCCAAGGTTTTTAGTTGTTGAGGGGTCTGGTGGCCTTTCTTTTTTATTTCAGGGACTTCTGTGAAGATAGATATATTTCCATGGCAGTCGTCTGGCTCCTTATAGTCAATTAACATTTCAATCTCAGTAGGTTGTTTTGGGAGGAGGTCTTCATGGCATCGATGCAGATGTTTTGAGATGTTTATGAAGCTGGTTCTTTTCAGCCTGTTCTTTGTCAAGCTATGGAGTTTGACATGCATTGGATGACTTGACATTCGTAGAAGCTTCTCTCTGTGAGTGAATACCTTTTCCTCACGTCTGTCATTCAGAGAGCTGATGTTGGTGTCTTCATTGTCTGGATTGGAGAAGTCTTCATCCCTCCAGTGATTAATCTAACGCCTGAATTTTGTACTTTCCCTAGACGTTCTGTGTTTGTTTTAGATGCCGAGGCCCAGGCTGATATGCCATATTCAAGTACAGACCTGACTGTGCCTGTATAGACTTTTTTTTAGTATGCTGGTGTTTGCCCCTCCCCCCAACTTTTGCCAGCCAGTTTCTTCATAATAGAGAGCTTTCTTATTGCTCTCTGTTCTACTGCATTTATGTGCGGCTTCCTGGTGAGTCTCTTATCCAACTTGACTCCCAGGTATGTTGGATTTTCCTCGATTGGAAGCACACTTTCATTTAGTTGCAGTTTGATCGTTTCTTGGCGATTTGACAGAGAGAAGCAGGTTGCTACTGTCGTGGAGATGTTTATCTGTACTCCCCACTCTAATGCCCATTTACCGATGGTATTTAGCGCTGCTTGCATCCTGCACTTTACAGTAGGCAAATGTTCAGCAGCACACCAGGCAGCAAAATCGTCAGCATGAAGAGCCCTGGAGATATTCCCGGGCAGTTTCTCTGCAATATCATTTGTATATATGATAAAAAGTGTGGGGGAGATAACTCCTCCTTGTGGCACACCTAGTTAAAGAGTGACGCGATGGCTCAGATTCCCGTCAAGTTTTACTCTTGCTGTGTGGTATCAGAGAAAGTCCCGTATCCAGCTGAACATTCTCCCTTCAATTTTGTTGTTGAGCATCTTAAGGAGGAGTCCTTCTTTCCATACCTTATCAAAGGCTTTTGTCAAGTCTACAAAAACAGCCAGAACTTTCTTTTTCTCCTGAAAGGCATTTTCTATTTCCTGTGCTAGATATACCAGCTGGTCTTCGGTGCTAGCGGTTTTTCCTGAATGCTGACTGTGTGTTATCAAGCAGATGGTTTTTTTCCAGATGTTTCATTAATCTCGAGTTCACCATTCTTTCCATTACCTTACCCAGACAGCTCCGAAGGCTAACTGGTCGGTAGCTGGACTTGCTTGTTTTCTCCTTTTGTTTCTTTCTGATGGGAACAATGATTGCTTCTCGCCATCGATCTGGGAATTTTCCAGTACGCCATGATTGATTGAAGATTAGGAGGAGCTTGTGCTTGGCTACAGGTCCAAGGTTCTTGATCATATCATTTGTGATACCATCTTTTCCTGGAGCTTTCATGTTCTTTAGTTTTGTTATGGCAGCATTTAGTTCTCTCAAAGTAAGGGATGACTTCATGCAGGTATCTGGGTTTTTGGTGCTTCAGTTTTTCTTTTACTTCCTTACGTACTTCTTGGATACGTGCATGTGGGAGTGATGTGGTGCGTTTTTCCTTGTAGAAATCTGCCAGGATGTTTGCTACCATCTTTCCTGTGTGATATTTTTCGTTTTCCTTGATGACAGTCTTGCAGTAGCTGGTTGTTGTTTCTTCATTTAGTACTCTTGTCAGATTCCACAGCTTGCTCGAGTCCTTTTCCATGTTGAGACTGCTGGTCTTCTGGTGCCAGCTCCTTTGGATTTCAGCTTTCTTTTGTTTATTAAAAGCTTGTTTTATGCTGTTGTGTCTCTGGGTGTTCTCTAATGTGGGACTTTACTCCATAGTTTCCCGTGCTTTATTTAAGTCACTATGGAGTTTTCCCAGATTGTCACACTCCAGTATGGTTTGTAGTCTCGTCGTTTACCTCGTGGAATTGAATTCTTTGCTGCTTGGATGATTGCCTCACTGATGATGGAAATGTTTTTATTGACATTATTTGAGTGGGTAATGTTCTGACAGAGGTTATCGACTTGTTCTTTAAAAAATCCCCAGTTTGCTTTTTTGAAATTCCAGCTAGGAAACATATTAATTTGTCCTGCACTTCTTACCTCAGATATCTGTAATGTGACTGGTACATGGTCACTTCCCCCAGTTGGCTATTTACTGTTCTAGTGGTGAGTCGATGTATGTCATCTGTAGCCATAGCAAGATCTGGTGTGCTCGTTGTTTTCCATATTCTGGAATAGAAGGTGGGCTTATCCTCTGGTTGGTTTATTAGGATTAGTTTATTCTCTACCATCCAATATTCCACCTCTTCTCCTCTCAGATCTGTTGCTTCATAGCCCCAGCTAGGTGAGTAGCTGTTGAAGTCGCCCATAATGAGGTGTCTTGATGCTGCAAGCTTCACTTTGTGTAGCTCCAGAGTTGTGGTTGGAGGGCTGTAGCAGTTTGTGATCATTAAGTCTCCACTGGGCAGCAGTAGTCGGACTGTTATGTATTACAGTTCGTCCTCACCAGATCTGTGTATCTCTACTGCTGGGATTGAGGTTTTAATCAGCGTGAGGATTCCTCCCTTAGTTCTTTTTGCCCTGACTTGGCGGAAGGATTCGTATCCACGTATGAAGAATCGTTGGGTATCTTTTAGGTGAGTTTCCTGGATGCAGATTATATCAATGTTATTTTCCCTGAGGAATTCTTGTAACTCCGGTTTCTTGTTCCTCACTCCTTCTGCATTCCATTGAGCCACTGTAAGGCAGTGGGTTGGTTGGTCAGTTGCTCTACTTTGCCTTCCCCCGACCATTTGGTTGGCAAAGGCACCGGTTACTTAGGTGGGCCCTTTCGAGGCCAGGGGTCCGGCTTCGCTCCTCCCCGGTTGTAGCTGATAGGAGCGACGCCATGACGTAAGTCGAGATTGTCGCATGACTATATACTGCAAAAGCGTGTGTGTACTAATTTTTCCCGTTGTCTGCGCCGTAGCTAACACACTCCGTCTTCGGCAGGCCGGGTTGTGTTTGTTGTTCAGGGTTGTCTCCCATAGCCTTTCCATCTCCCGGTAGTAGCTGCAAGGCAGCAGGTTGGTTTGTTTACCGAGGTTTACCTTCCCCGTGGCTAGAGCTTATAGTGGCTCTTACTTGCTTAATGCACCCGTCATAGGACATATTGGGGATTTCAGTGGGGGTATCAGTGCCACCTGTTACCCCTCCCCGTCCTGCTGGGAGGACATCGCCATTTGGTCCGTGACTGCTTATTCGTCCAGCAATACTGACTTAATTCGCAGCTGACACACCATATCTGGAGGTCGTTCCACTATCCGCCACCCGTGGACGCGCCTAGTTGGGGTCGGTCGCCCCTTTGCCAGGTGAGGGTATGTCTATAAATGTATAGATCTTTAATTTGCACCAAGCAGATATCACAAAACAAGAAGTAATAGAAATAAACATACTATCAGATTGGGATGCTGGAACGTCCGGACTATGTGGACTGTACTATCCGAAAACCTACAGGACATAAGCGATGTCAGGAAGACAGCCGTAATAAATGACGAACTTAAACGACTTCAAGTGGATATAGCTGCACTTCAGGAAACGCACCTGGTGTTAAGGCTCTTTTCCTCTGTCTTCAGTGTGATGAATGTTGTCTAGGGATATTATATTAATTTTTGAAATGTAGTCACCTAAATTCTGGCCATCATCCTTTTATTGGTAATCGAGCTGTGCTTTTTATTCCAAGTCTTATTATCTGACTAACTATCATAAAATGTTCACTGTTTATCACTATTCAAACTCTCACAGTTCACACTTGGAATCATTTCTTGAAAACTTCGGTGTTTAAACGACTTTCGTTTTATTCAACACAGGAAATATATGAGCGACACATTGCTACAAACAAATTTGACATTGTTCATTTAAATCATCGATTCTCGTATTCTATATATATATTTCTACATGAGTCCACACTTCTGCCAGTATTCTTTATGCTATCCAGACTTATCGTTGCGTGCTTTCATAGCATATTCATTAATTTCCGTCATATATTTGATTCTCAGGGATTCCACTTGATATATTTAGTCTTCCTTTTTATTTCAATAATGTTTCAATTCGGTGCCTTCCTGCACATCTTATTTTAGTTGGCAATCATATATATTTTATTCGAGTACTCATACCCTTCCATGACGGTTACGATAACCTTGATAAGTTCAAATATCTCTCTTGGCTATACTAGCTGAAATCTTACCCAAAATCTCATACCACCTTGACGAGATGGGTTTATCCCCAATTGAATTCGAATTACACTAGATTTCTGCTTGAAATCTACATCCAATATAAACACTTTTGAAGTAGAATCAACCACACTGCCATAAGTGGACCACGCCACACAAGCCGACACTATGGACTCCTGTAACTATGTCTTCTACGTCATTTTTCACTCCTTCGTAGTCATGTATAATGATCGTATTTATTTTGTGTTTGGTGAGTGTACAACATGGTGCAAAGCGATCTCTCTCCAACTCCACTTTTACATAATCGTTATGCCCCATGATGCGCACTCAACACCTGGCAGGCTCTTGAAGGGTGATCGAGAAGGACTACACATTTTATTGGCAAAGGGAAGACCTTAAAAAAACTAGAGAACACGGAGTAGGTTCTGCGGTAAAAAAAATAGCTAACTAAAATGGCTTAACCAGGTGAGAATGGATCAGAACGCCTGTTAACGATCCGCCTGAAATCTAGCGCATGTCCCATCACCCTGGTGAGTGTGTATGCTCCTACTCTGTGCTCTGCCTTAGAAGTTAAAGACGAGTTCTACGAGAACCTAGCAGCAGTCACCAAAAGCATACCTAGGCAAGAACAGCTTGTTCTTCTTGATGACTTTAACGTTAGAGTGGGTGCCGATAATGTTTCATGGCCTTCGTGTCTAGGCAGGTTTGGTATTGGCAAGATGAATTAATTGGACAACGGCCCTTGCAGTTGTGTGTCCATCATGACCTCTGCGTGACCAACACCTACTTTCAGACAAAACCCCAGCATAAGGTGTCATGGAGACGCTCACGATACAAGCACTGGCATCAACTGGATCTGATTGTTGACAGAAGGCCAATTTTCAGGTCTGTGCTCTCCACGTGCTCGTACCATAGTGCAGACTGTGATACCGATGATTCCTTAGTTTGCTGCAAAATCAGAGCAGACTCAAAAAAACGTCGTCGTGGCAGACATGAAGGAAACCACGCATTGCTACCAGCAAGATGTCAGACCCTGTCGTGATCGCTCAATTTACCGCAACCTTCAAGAAAGTGCTCAGCAGCCATCAGCATGGTGATACTGTTACAGAGAATTGGAAGCACCTGCGGAGTACTGTATTCAAGTACAGCACTTGCCACCTTTGGTAAGAAAACAGCGAAGTCAGTTGACCTAGTTTGATGCTTCATCAGATGTGATGACACCTGTCATTGAAGCTAAGTGCAGTGCTGCGATTGAATACAAATGTTCACCGAGTGCTAAAACCCTACAGGTTCTGAAGGCTTCGAGATGCATAGTTCAACAAACTGCTCGACGTTGTGCAAATGACTATTGGCTCCAGCTCAGAGCATCGAGACCGCAGCGCAAACAGGCATCACTAGTCAAACGTGTGACGGTATAAAGAAGGCCCTTGGTCCCCAAAACAGTAAGACGGCACCGCTAAAAACCATCAGCGGAGAGAAGCTAACCGATAAGGGAAAGCCGATGGAGAGGTGGGTTGAGCACTACTCTGAACTTTACGCTAGATAAAATACCGTCACGCCTGCAGCCCTTCATGCTGTCAAATGTCTGCGAACTATGGAGGATTGGTTGCTGAACCAACATTGGAGGAACTCAGCAAGGCCATTGATAGCTTAGCCTCTGGCAAAGCACCAGGCAGTGATGAGATTCCTCCCGATTTAATCAAATTGTGTAAGAACACACTGTTACATCCCCTACATAGGGTGCTGTGCTAGTGCTGGGAAGGGACAACTATTCCTCAAGACATGCGAGATGCCAAGATTGAAACACCGTATAAAAATAAAGGAGACAGAAGTGATTGCAATAACTACAGAGGCATCTCTCTTCTTAGTATTGTTGGTAAGGATTTTGATTGCGTCATCTTAATGCGACTACACAAGTTAGCTCAGCGCATACAAGTATATTCAGAGTCACAGTGTTGATTCCGAGCTGGTAGACCAACATACATGATTTTTCTCTCCGCCAGCTTCATGAAAAATCAAGGGAGCAGAAAATGCCTTCATAAATTGCCTTTATAGACCTCACAAAGGCATTTGACCTGGTTGGTAGGGATAGGCTCTTCAAAATCCTCCTGAAAATATGCTGCCCTGCTAAATTGCTGGAAATGATAAAGCCATTCCATGAAGACATGAATGGAACAGTCCAATATGTGAAGCACATCATAGCTCTTTGACATACGCAGTGGCATTAAACAATGCTGCGTTCTGGCTCTAACCCTCTTTGGGATCTTCTTTGCCTTACTCTTGAAACATGCATTCAGAGAAGCAACTGAAAGAATATCTTCACACTAGGTCAGATGACAGTATGTTTAATCTCGCAACGCTGAAGATAAAAACAAAAATCAGAAGGGTCACTAAGCGACTTGTTATTCGCTGATCACGCTGCAGTCGTCACTCACAGCCAACAGGATCTTCAGAACTTGATGAATCGCTTCACTCAAGCATGCAAAGACTTTGGTCTAACAATAGATTAAAGAAAACAAATGTGCTGAGTACAGATGTGGGTGCTGCACCAGTTATCACTATCTATAACTATGAATTGGCAGTGGTGCACTACTTCACATACATGCTGTCTACCATCAATGACAAACTCTCACTGGACACAGAAATTGACAGCCGCATTGGCAAAGCTGTAGCTACCTTTGCCTGCCTCACATCGCGTGTTTGGGGAAATTCCAAACTCACAACGAAAACCAAAGCTGCGGTATATAACGCCTGCGTCACCAGCACACTTCTAAATGGCAGCGAGACCTGGACAACCTATGCTAAGCAAGTGTCGCAGATCTGGTGAGTTTAAAGGATGAAGTTTGGTGATAAAGAAATAGGCTCTCAAAGAAAATGGCTCGTTGAATGAGAACCTACTTAAGATAGTCAAGATGAGTAGGGATTTTGAGCACCCACAGTCCGAGCGCCGAACTCGAAGAAATTCTGAGAACGAACCCAGGTTCCCTAGCGACAGTCTCTCTTCCCTGTATCTTGATAAAGAGTATTAAAGATAGCCCCCACTCCCTAACTATATATGAAGAATTGTTAATAGACGTACAAAAACGACAGCATGAGTGAAAAAAGTGACCACGAGTGCAGTAAGTCTACGACACCAAATTCTTCCCTTTATTGTACAACAATTAAGTAAAATAAAACAGGTATATAAAAAGAACAATACAAAGTACATTAACAAATAGTGATGATATGATATAATTGTGGTGGGTTTGATGTTAATACAGTTTGTTGTTAAGAAATCTTAGTGTACTGAATGAGGTCAGCTGTGAAGGTCCCTGAATATAATAAATATTAGAGTAAATTTCCAGGGCACCTTTCTACTACCACCACTATGATCTCATTCAGACTTATTCTAGATAGAATGTAAGATGACTACGTTTGGTGTCTAGGGTTATGAAAGGTTAGTGTAAGGTTGCATTAACCAACTAAACATATAAACAATTCCACAAATTATTTTATTATCTATACAACACAACAATACCACGACAATCACATACAAACTACACTTTAAAAGACTATCTTTAGTAAGTCAGTGGTTGAAAGTTAATGTTTCAATTTATTGTCCTGAATCTGATTTATTTGGAATCAGGACTGACAATCAAAGTGAAATCATAGAAATTAATTACATCAATCAATTTACACAATGGGTCTTCTGACCATAATACACATATTATTATATAAGGGTGTAGTTGTATTGTTTAACTGAGGTGACTTCTAGTATACACTGGTTGATTGTTTATTATCATCATCTCTGCATGTTGTTTGTAAGTTTTTATGGACACTGATGGAATGTTTATATCACTATTCTCAGTCTCTTATTTTAATATAATGTTAGTTGAGCGATCAGGTGCCGAAACATGCACCTATCTTTGTAATATGATGTAGGAATCTTCCTGATGCAAGATCAGCTCTTTACGACAATCCCTTTCACCAGTTTCTTTTGATGTGACCAGGTATACAGGTATTCCTCTCCCCTAATAGTTACAACGCCTCTGCAATTCCAGCAATAATCTGTTGTCCATACAATAGGATAGGTATTATGCTCCTGATGATAATCCTATATAATTTAGTTGGTCTACACCTCTCTGATAGTCTTTCATATGCTGGATCAATCTCTAGACTCTGTTTTGAGTCTGCCATAGACTCACTTACTTACAGTCGTATGTTAGTATCTCACATTCAAATTTTATTTTAAATAAAATGTTAAGAAAATCAATCTTACCACAAATGCAAGGAAATAACACAATTAAACGATGACTAGGCAATATGGCACATTTTCGATCTGCCCTATGTCCAGGCTTTTCCTATGTTAGAAAATTTCTCCGCCTGCTCTCATCGATCTTGCTTTACACAAAATTTATTTGAAATGGCAGTGAACAGTCCCCGTTTCGTACCAGTATCTACTGCTTTGTCCAATGGGACCATGGTTACATTTATTTTTGAATCTATCGTTTCAAATAACAACCCCCAATATGTTTCCAAGGCAAATATATTTTTAGTTTTAGGTCAACCAATCATACTTCGCCTTCCTTTAAAATCCACCCAATCAATTTTCCCGTACCTTTTAACCTCATTTAACCTCATTTACCCAAAGTCGTTTTTTCAAAACATGCCATAAAAAATTATAAGCAGGCATGATCTTTACTTGACAGTCTGGTCGGATCCACTATAGTATTATGGCTATAATTAGTTAATTAATGGACTATTTGCGTAACTATTACCATATTCTTTGTCAACAAGTCCTAAGGTACACGAATATACAATTTATATGGGACTAGTTGGCTTGGTTCAGAAGTCCACAGTTTTTTTTTTCTAAGTTAGTGTTTTTTATTTTTAGTCTACTACACGTTCAATTCTTTTCCATGTGCTGTCTTCTCTATTTACGTGATAATTACGTCCTTTAAAATAAGAGCTAAGGTTGTTTTTGTGACACGAGTTGTCTGCATGTTTTAACTTTTTCCTCGTATTTTGGGGAAACCCCTAAGGCAAGGCTTGCCAATGTGCTAGTGTTGGCTTTTAGTTTAAAATCAATGCAAAACGAATTAGCATTTCAACTATCCTTGCCCCTCCCCGTTCCACAATGCATTTTAGGGAAATGTTTCTTAGAACTAGGAAAAGTGATTATGTCAAGGACGAATTTCAAAATCGGGTACCGTTTTGTTCAGCTATTCGTTAGCAAATAATAATTTAAAGGCATAGGCGATACCAACAGTTCTAGCAGAAAATTCTTTTATACTTTCTTATTTTGCCTTTATGCCCTATATTGTTATATATTAATTTAGATATTGTATTTAGAAATTCACTACAATAATACTTAACTAATTAACGGAGTAGGCCCACTCTTAACTAAACTAAATTAATGTGTGTGTGTGTGTGTGTGTGTGTGTGTGTGTGTGTGTGTGTGTGTGTGTGTGTGTGTGTCTAGTGTTCCTTCTGATAAATGTTAGGAGCTCGTTTGAGCGCTGGTTTGAATTCCACTTAATGTGACGACCAGTGTCCTAATGTTCCATTTTGTGGTACAATGTTGCAAACTCAAACAGCTCCACATATATTATGAGACTTGAATGTGGCATTGGTGTGTTATTTAGATATACCCAGGTGCTGAGGGGAAATGTGTATGCATCCAGTGAGGGATATCACTGTAAGTATTTATGTTACCGTACAGGATTGTTGGTCACCGTTATGAGGTATTGATGTCAATCACGATGAATTCAAGAATTGGACTATATCCACCAGTGCTGTCACCACAAGGTTGGGACACCACACGACTAGGCACTTCAGTAGACGGCTAAGTACAAAATCCTGTTGACTGAAGTTTCCTATTTCAGTCAGGCGCATAGGTCAGGAGACGAAGCTCTACCTTGCTCAGGGTCTGAAGACACATAGAGCGGCCTCATAAGTTTTGTAATAAAAAAACACTATAAATTTCCCACTCATTCTAGCACACTTTCTACCCTAGGAACACCAGTCATCCACCTTTCATTCGCACATGTGAATGCTGCCTCAACGCACATTAATCTATGTGGTTATACCTAGTGGAACAAGGTGCTAGCAGCAAAACAGAAGTCCTGGGAAGAATTTGGAGAAAAGCTAGAAAAAGATGCGCAAGAAAACCAGAAATTGTTCTATAAGATCCTAAAGAACATGAGGAAGGAAAAACAATGCTCTCTCAAATTTATAAAGGACAAGCAAGGCAAATTGCTTACTGCCCCAAAGGAAGTAATGGAAAGATGGAAAGAATATTTCTCAGAACTCCTTGATGGTGAGCAAGGTCAAGCATCAGAAATGATAACCACTAGCACAGAAGAGGAAACAAATGGTGATGAAGATGACATAAAGATGGAAGAACTGACGGCAGCACTGGAGAAAATCAAGATGGGCAAAGCAGCAGGGCATGATGGTATAACACCAGAAATGGTTAAGTACATGGGAGCATCAGGCGACCTATTACTCTTAAGGGTCCTACAGGCAGCATGGTGCAACAAGACCATACCAAAGGATTGGGGATTGCCATCATAACACCAATTTTCAAAACGGGTGACAATCGACAATGTGAAAACCATAGAAGCATATCCCTTCTCAGTGTCCCTGGTAAAATCTACTCTAGAATCCTAGAGCAGAGACTCCGACGCCTAGCTGAGCCACAATTGGATGAGGTCCAGTGCGGATTCCGAGCAAACCGAAGTACTCAAGACCTAATCTTCACACTCAGACAGCTGAGTGAAAAGGCCCTTGAGTATAAGAGTGAAATCCAACTTTGTTTCATAAATCTGGAAAAGGCGTTTGACAGGGTCCCCTGGAGCAAACTTTGGGACTGTTTGGCAAGGAAGAACATTCCAGCACCTCTGATTCATGCTATACAGAGTTTCTACAAGTCTTGCAGGAATTATGTGAGGACAGCAAACCATAAGTCAGAAGAGTTCAGGACCACCACTGGTGTAAGACAGGGTGATATCCTGTCACCTTATCTTTTCATACTCCTCATGGACGATGTTATCAAGTCATGTAAGGAGAGAACAAGAAAGTATTCAGTGGGGTACTGGAAGATGAGACAGGTATGTATTTCAGAGCTGGCATTTGCTGATGATGTTGCCCTGATTGCTAAATCAGAGGCACATCTCCAATCCAACCTGCAAGTCTGGAAGGAAGAACTGGAGAAGAGAGGGATGGTCATAAGTAGCTCTAAAACAAAATCCATGGTGATATCACGAGAAGAAAGAAGACATCAGATTAAGCTGGGAGAACAGGTCCTGGACCAGATCGACCACTTTAAATATTTCGGAACTATCATAGACCGAAAGGGAGGCATCAAAGAAGAGTTGGCCACTCGAAAAGCAGCAGCTGGGAGACTTTTTCAGGCCATAAATCGAGGATTCCTCAGCAAGAGAGAGGTTGATAAGAAAACGAAGATGGCTGTATACCGCTCCACCTATGTCCCAGTCTTGACATATGGATGCGAGTCATGGGCAATGACTACAACCCACAAAAGCCTGATCCAAACCTCAGAAATAAGGTATCTGAGGAAGGTGGTTGAAGTAACAAGAAGAGACATGGTACGCAACCAGACGATACGTCAAGGCCTAAAATGCCATCCCCTGCAGACCCAAGTAGAACAGTCCCAACTAAGATGGTTTGGCCATGTCTGCAGAATGGGAGAAGATCGGCTACCACGACAAGCAAAGCAAACAAAGAGCCAAGGATCCAGACCCCCAGGACGACCGAGAGTCCGCTGGGAGGACAACATTAGACAATCTTTGAAGGACCGAGGACTAGAATGGAACCAGGCCAGGAGGAAGACAGCCGATAGGATAGTCTGGCGCTCTCTCTTCCAAACCTCTACACCTCACGGTAGAAGGGGAACGGCTAAATAAGTAAGGTTATACCTTCTGGGCTGATAGTGTTGCAAATGGCAGAGTACTGATGGTAGTGTGACAGTGCGAAGACGATGTGTGAAGAAGAATAAGGATTTATGTATAATGTTGTCGTCACTCTCTCTGGCCTACTTTCACACGTTCCGCAGTCACAGAAAAACTCTCTTGATGACAGGGGTCCCACTTTTATTAATGAAACCCTATCAGGTAGCACATGAATCATACAGAAGACAATGTTGTCCACAAGTTTACTTTTTGTAGGTAATTCCTATGCAACACCATTTAACAAAGATATTTAGGTATTCTCTACGTAACGCCATACATGAATCATACAGAAAACAACGTTGTCCACAAGTTTACTTTTTGTAGGTAATTCCTATGCAACACTATTTAACCAAGATATTTAGGTATTCTCTACGTAACACCATATAACCCAGCACAGACTGCTGGACTCTCTCAATGTCGTTAGCTCTCTTAGCACAGACGCAACTATGCAACAGCCCAAACCACACTTGGTTATCGTACGAGGGCGCGTTTTGCACAAGAAAACAATCTGGCTACTTCTCAGCTCTCTGACCTAAGCCGTTGTTGTTGTTCTGATGAGTTGATGGGTGGAGAGCGGGCACTTAACAGCTGACCATTATTGCCTCTTCTCGTTCCATCTTGGTCTACCCTGTTCAACCTGAAAGATGGTTATAATTGGGGTATTTAATGTCATTTTATTTACTAATTTTGTATTCAATTTAAATAACTATTGTCTTTTGCAGTTGCTGATTTTTATTTATATTAGTATTTGTCCATTTTATTTTCTCTTTTGTATTGTTTATAGATAACTATTGTCCTTTACACTTGGTTTTAATTTGTATTAGTATTTGTTCTTTTTGAGTTGTTGCCATTTTTTTTATATACCTCGTTGTTTTTTCCTTGTCCTATGAGGAGTTAGTTAGTTTTTTTTTTTTATGCTTTGTTAGTTCTTGCTGCTTAATTTCTATTTAGTTGGATGTTTTTCCTGAAGTACTAACCTTATATGTTTTCCTTTGTTTTATGAATATATCTTTTAATTACTGATTGGGCATCTCTTGGGGCATCTATACTTAAAACCTTATCACCTGTCATGTCTGTATTGTGATTTCTATAGTAAGTTTTTAATTCAAGCCTTTGTTGTTCGTACTTTTTACAGTGGACCAGGTAGGGGTCTGTCATTCTCTTCCTGACATTTTTATCAGTGTGGTTCTTCTATCATAAAGTATGCTGCACCGAGACGGAGACGCCACAGTTTTTTGTTTGATGGTATCTTTAATTCTTCTCTGACCTGGCACGTCCTCCTTGGTTCTTTCAGCAGTTTGAACGCGTGTCTGCCTTTTCTACTTTTCTTCCATGTTGTCTTCCATTCCTCGTTTATAGTTATCTTCACTTGGCTCTTGATCTCCGACCTTTCCAGTCCTGCTCTTATAGTGTTTTTACTTGTTCTTCCATTCTTGGCGTTCTGATCTGCCAACTCGTTACCAGCAATACCTATGTGTGCTGGAACCCACACTAGCCTCACACTACATCCTCTGTTCCCTAGTGATGTATTAATTGCTAGAATTTCTTCCTTTGTGTCTGGCCGGCTACATTTACCTGGGTGTTCTAGTGCTTGTAATGATGATAGTGAGTCTGTAAATATCGTAACAGCTTCTGGTGGGTTATCTTCGATTATTTCTAAACTTTTAAGAATTGCTACCATCTCTGCGGTAAAAATCGAAGCCCCTTCAGTTACACTGTAGCTCTTTTTTTATTCCCAATTGTGGTATTACAACTCCAGTACCTAGTTGCTCACTATCACTCTTGGATCCATCAGTGTAGACGGTCAGACTTTGTTTAGTTTGTTGATCTATGAACTTTCTACTTATCATTTTGGCTTCTTTATCTTCTATGTTTTGTTTGATCTTTTCAGTAAGTGAGTAGTCTATGATTGGTGTTTTTAGTTGCCAGGGTGGTATTTTGCTTCTATATTTATTACTATTTTTAATTGTGTTTGATAGTTCTTTGAGCTGCGTTAGATCTTTTATAGTTCTCCACCCTGTTGGATATCTATCTTTGTTTAAGGGGACGTCCCATACACTTGCTTGGTTTTTGACAAATGCTTTATGTGCTGGGTGGGTCTCTTCTTGTGCTACTTTACTCCAATAATTTAATCTTAGTTACCTCTAGCGCTTCTACTGTTGTTGATATAAATGCACCTGTAATGGTTCTCATGGCTGCATTTTGAATCCTGTCCAGTTTTGCTTTGCTAGAAGCTGCAGCTGAGTCATAGACTATGCTGCATAATCCAGTTTCCCCCAATCCTCTCCCTGTTTCAGTTTAAATCTGCATCTCCAACTCTGTACCGCATGATAGCTACATCAAAATGTCAGGGAAAGCTCCACCCATCCCTCTAGGGAGCAAATCAGGCGTCCTATGGTCAGTTTGGATGACATGAGATCACATTTTAGTAAAGATTATCTTCCTAGACGTCCACAATTGAAGTTCTGCCCACTGGTGGTTACATTCCCACGATATTTCTTTCCTGGAGTCACACCTCACGGTTTCGTGCTCAACAAGGTGTTTTCCTCTGGTGTCAGACCGCGCAAAGATGCCTAAAGCCAAGAGCCGTCTGTCATTACATCTTCTGCGTCTCACATGTCTCATACGTCGGTCTTCTTCACGGATGGCGAAGGTGTGTTTCGTTTAAATCGACCATTACCGGGTGAGAATGCCAGCATGAGCACAAATTCACACCGTAGACTAGATCGACAACTAATTACTCAGTCTAAAATTACACCTTTCTGGCTACTCGGTCACATGTTCCGCCCCGAATTTTTTTGTGGTTATCACAAACGTACTCTGCTCCATTGTCAGTTCCCAGTTTATGTCTGATTGCTTGTCGTGGTCTGGGAGATTTGTCCGCTCGTACAGCGTCGCTACTCGGTTGAGAGTTCAGTGAGTTAGTGCCTGCAGTTGTCGGCCTTGGCGGTGGATTGCTTCCAACTTGTTTCACATTTGTGTTCCGTCGATGTCGGCGTGCATTCCCCCCAATCTGATTTAGATTGGTGTCCTCTCCGGAGCGACGGCGTGTATTCCCTCCTATCTGTTTAAGATGAATTTCCACTTCTGAACGTTGACCGCTTTTCTTGGCGCCCTTAGGGTAACAGTTGTCACGGCCATCTCTTGGTCTGCCCCCTGAAGGCAACTTAGATGTGTCGGTACGTTTAGTGAGGGCGCTCTTTGAGGGACAAACCGATATCAAATGCTCAGGGGACTTACACTGAAAACATCGCTTCGGAAGCGGGCCCTGAGAGCACTTGGCTGTCATGTGGTCTGAAAAGTCTCCACAATTGTAGCATCTTATTTTTCTAGGCTTCCTCTGTGCCATGGGTCGCCTCCTGTTACCCTTACATTCCTGGCCGCCAATGCCGCATACACAGACCGCTTCAATGCCCTGAACAGATTGTTTGCTGTCAAATTCTACTCGCTCATTTCTCGCCAGACTACGGAATCCCTTTCTGAAAATTTTAGTCTGATGTACAAAAACATCAACACATCCATCATCCGGTGTAATAAATCCCCATCCTTTGTCGACATTATACCACTTACAAAATCCTTGTCGCCTTGTTGGTGCATCTGTGTTTTCACTAACCTCTAAATCACTGCATGCACTATCAACTGCCTCACCTACAGGAAGGTCTAGTTTTGGTTCCAGTTGATCCACACCTTGGTTCTGCTCTAGGTTTTCACGCGGTTGGCACTGTTTCCTTCTTCTTCGCGTCTCCTTTTGTGCTGGCGCCATACTCTGTGATAACTATGCTAGCTGGGACTTTAGACACGCTACTTCTGCTTTGAGTGCATCCTCTTCATTGTGAGCTTCTGCACTAGCGTATCAGGCTCTTTGCCTTCCCAGAAAACAGCATAGTCCCTAACTTCCATAAATGAGTCACCCGGATTTTCTAGGACGTATTTCTTCACAAATGACTTACTCAGATCATCTCACAGCTGGGCAACAAAATGATCCCTGAGCATGGATTGGTCCGCAGGAGCCAAGCCTATCTTCACCCGCGTTGCATTCAATCTCAGAAATAATTCAAGCAACAGGTGAGAGAACTCCGTTACTGATACGCTAGGCCCCTGTCTCATGGCATAGAAACCCCTAGTCATCTCATTGACTAGTTGTCGCTCATTGTTGGCTTCTTCCACTATTTTGAGTAACTTCTCAGGGCTGGCCTTGGCTCCGCCACGTATCCGTAATTCTCTAGAGATCACTGGTGTAACATTATTCCATACAATGTCTAACATATCTTCTACAGTTACGGGCCCTACCATCCATGCAGCTTTTACCTCCTTCACAAACTCTTGCCAAGTGGGGCCTGGCTTTTCACAAAATCGTCTTACCTCCGGCACTGTTATGTAAATCACCTTCACATGCGTATTGCTCTGGCTCTTTCCTGGTGGGAGGATTTCTTCACGGGAGCCACCTCCAGCTGTCGAGGTGCTCCCAGGCTCTGACCGGCATGTTGCGTCTGCGCATTGAGTTGATATGACTGCTTTAGCCCTAAACTAGCAAAATACAATGCAAAAAAAAAAAACAGATGGAAAGAAAACACTTATTATAATATTACAATAAATAATAGAAAGTGTCTCTTATTTTTTTTTTTTTTGGCTTGCTCTTGTCTACTCTTCGCTGTTGTGTCCTGTAGCAGTTTCAGGTGCTGCCTGGTGATACGATTGAGACCCTGGCGGAATGTCAATCGTGGTAGGTCGGCCACTGGCTTGGCATAACACTGGCGTAGCAATAGTGTTCCTGTTTGTTGTGATGGAGTATCATTAGCAAGGAAACTATTGCAGGAAAATTGATATAACCGCAAACGGCTGGTTCCTGGCTTGATAAGATATTCAATGGATGTACGGTGGTATGATTCTTCTCTGGGCCTGCGTTGGTGCAACTTTTCACCTGGCCTACGTTGGTGTGACTCTTCAATGGGCCTATGGTGCTTCAATTCTTCATGCGGTGGTGCGATTCTTTGCTGGGCCTTTGGTGGTGCGAATCTTCACTGGGGAGGTGTACTGGGCAGATGTGCTGCTCCGTCTGTGCTGGGTGTTATAATACTCTTGCAAGGTTTAGCTGAGGTATCTTTGGTGCTCACTGGTTGTAGTGTTCTCTTGCAGCATTGAACATTCCGCGTATGACTCTATACTACACTGTCTGTCAGTATCCTGCCGACGACGCCATTTGTGACAGTGCGAAGACGATGTGTGAAGAAGAATAAGGATTTGTGTGTAATGTTGTTGTCACTCTCTCTGGCCTACTTTCACACGTTCCGCAGTCACAGAAAAACTCTCTTGATGACAGGGGTCCCACTTTTATTAATGAAACCCTATCAGGTAGCACATGAATCTTACAGAAAACAATGTTGTCCACAAGTTTACTTTTTGTAGGTAATTCCTATGCAGCACAATTTAACCAAGATATTTAGGTATTCTCTACGTAACACCATATAACCCAGCACAGACTGCTGGACTCTCTCAATGTCGTTAGCTCTCTTAGCACAGACGCAACTATGCAACAGCCCAAACCACACTTGGTTATCATGCGAGGGCGCGTTTTGCACAAGAAAACAATCTGGCTACTTCTTAGCTCTCTGACCCAAGCCTCTCCCTGTTTCAGTTTAAATCTGCACCTCTAACCCTGTACCACATGATAGCTGCGTCAAAATGTCAGGGAAAGCTCCACCCATCCCTCTAGGGAGCAAATCAGGAGTCCTATGCTCAGTTTGGATGACATGAGATCACATTTTAGTAAAGATTATCTACCTAGACGTCCACAATTGAAGTTCCGCCCACTGGTGGTTACATTCCCACGATATTTCTTGCCTGGAGTCACACCTCACGGTTTCGTGCTCAACAAGGTGTTTTCCTCTGGTGTCAAGATGCGCCAAGATGCCTAAAGCCAAGAGCCGTCGGTCATTACATCTTCTGCGTCTCACACGTCTCATACGTTTGTCTTCTTCACGGATGGCGAAGGTGTGTTTCGTTTAAATCGCCCATTACCGGGTGAGAATGCCAACATGAGCTCAAATTCACACCGTAGACTAGATCGACAACTAATTACTCATTCTAAAATTACACCTTTCTGGCCACACGGTCACAGTAAACTACATGAGTCGTTAAATGAAAAATTCTGGACGATGTTGCAAATGGCAGAGTACTGATGGTAGTAATGATGGTTTAAAACCACATGGGTCATTAAATGAAATGTAAAATTATGTCTCTCAATACTTCACACAACTTGCTTTCCGTAAATGAATTTAAAGAAAACTTACTTACTTACTTAGTCGTTCCCCTTCTACCGTGAGGTGTAGAGTTTTGGAAGAGAGAGCGCCAGACTATCCTATCGGCTGTCTTCCTCCTGGCCTGGTTCCATTCTAGTCCTCGGTCCTTCAAAGATTGTCTAATGTTGTCCTCCCAGCGGACTCTCGGTCGTCCTGGGGGTCTGGATCCTTGGCTCTTTGTTTGCCATGCTTGTCGTGGTAGCCGATCTTCTCCCATTCTGCAGACATGGCCAAACCATCTTAGTTGGGACTGTTCTACTTGGGTCTGCAGGTAATTGCATTTTAGGCCTTGACGTATCGTCTGGTTGCGTACCATGTCTCTTCTTGTTACTTCAATCACCTTCCTCAGATACCTCATTTCTGAGGTTTGGATCTGGCTTTTGTGGGTTGTAGTCATTGCCCATGACTCGCATCCATATGTCAAGACTGGGACATAGGTGGAGCGGTATACAGACATCTTCGTTTTCTTACCAACCTCTCTCTTGCTGAGGATTCCTCGATTTATGGCCTGAAAAAGTCTCCCAGCTGCCCTTGGATGACGAATATTTTGCAGATCCCAAGCCAGTCTGTTGGTCCGGTGACGTCTAGTATTGGTCCGGTGACGTATAGTAAGGATAGGACCGATGTTGGGACGTCTGTTTTGCACGCCAGCGGCGCAAAGTCTCCGTCGCACAGTGTTTGCGCTGACAAGTGTCCGAGTGCCAGGTGTATGAGCTGCTGTCTGAGTTGCTGTTTGGAAGCGATTGCGCAGATGTAACAATAGAATTTGGCGAGCTAGTGTTGTTACACGAGGTTGACCAAGTCTGGGACGGTCATTGGTGGTACCTGTCGCCCGAAATCGCTGGTTCAGCCTCACTTTAGTGGACGGGTCACAATTGAAATGTCTGGCAACTTCTCTGGTCACCATTCCACTGCTGAGCATACCAACAGCTTGCCATCGCTTTTGTGACGACAGTCGTGGCATGACAAAAACATTAACAGACTTTCTTTCGATGAAAACAGATAATGGCTTTTTACTCGCTGAAACTTGACTAATGCGTGTGCCAAATTTCAATGTGATTCGACTTTTAATAAAGCCATAATTTATCAAAAACCTTGTTTTGCACATTGAAGCACGCAAAATTTGAAGTAAACATCACATCGACAGTAAAATGGGAATACATGAACTTCATCACTTGCACACTTTCGGGGTTTGAAAATCGCTCACTTGCATAAACATTTCAACAGTGAAAACAGGTCACGATTTCGATGCGTTTTTAATGGCGGCTAGTTTATAATATATATATATATATATATATATATATATATATATATATATATATATATATATATATATATATATATATATATATATATATATATATATATATATATATATATATACACATACATATACATATACATATACATATATATATATATATATATATATATGTATATGTATATGTATATGTATATGTATATATATATATATATATAAAAAGGTAAAGGAACCCGTTACACGCCCATTTAGGCATATTGGGAATATGGTGTTAGGCCCATATTATCTTGACCGTCGGCACACGAGGGGTGATGTGGTCGGCATCACGCCGGCCGCCTTAACCTTCCCAGAGTAGCTCTGGTACCCATTTGGGGCTGGGTCGACCCAGGAGCCGTTTGTGGCCTAAAAATTTTTCCGCCTCATCTGGGGATCGAACCATAGACCACTGCGCTAGGAAGCCAGTGCACTAACCACTATGCTACCGCGGCTCTTTTATATATATATATACACGAGGGTCGTTCAAGTCAAACCGGGACTTTTGTTTGTACAAACTAAAAGAACAAATTTGTAGGAGTGAAATTGCCATTTATTTTTCGATATAATCCCCTGCAACATTTATACACTTATCTCAGCGTTTAATTAATGCTTGAAAAGCTTTAGCGTAGAAAGATATGTCAGTACTCCTGAACCATCGTAGGACATCCTGCTTCACTTCGTCATCAATGCTAAAATGCTGACCTCCCAGGAACTCTGTCAGGGGTCCAAACAGGTGAAAGTTGCTCTGAGCGAGGTCTGGGCTGTAAGGGGGATGTGGCAATACCTCCAAACCAAGTTGCTGTAATTTGCACGTGGTGCGGTGAGCGGTATGTGGTCGTGCGTTATCATGTAGAAACAGGACGCCTTTTCTTATCAGTTTTCCGAAATTTTTTGGGTGGTGGTGAGTCCGTACGCTTCCACTGCATGGATGCTCGTTTTGATTCTGGAGTGAAATGATGCACCTAGGTTTCATCACACGTAATGAAGCGATTCAGAAAATTACGACCTTCCCTGCCAAAACGATCCTTCAACTCAGTGCAGACTTAAACTCTTCTCTGCCGGTCAAAAGCGGAAAGCTGTCTTGGCACCCAACGTGCACTAACTTTCCGAAAATGCAAATTTTCGTGAATGATAGTCTGCACCGTCCCCACAGAAAGATTTGTCTCTTGTGCAATTTCACGACAGGTTATGCGACGATTTTCTAGGATCAGGCTTTCCACACGCTGGATGTTCACACGAATGACTGCTGTGGGCTGGGAGCCGACACGGCCGGGATTGTCGTTCACGGATGTACAGGCTTCTTTAAAACGTTTACACCATTTAAATGTCTTACTGCAACTGAGTGTCTCATCACCGTACTGTGCTTGCAGTCTTATGTAAATTTTTTCGGGTTTCACGCCTTCTTTCACAAGAAACTTCATTATAACACGCTGTTCCATGCATGCACTAACTCTGTTGTCCGCCATTTTCATTATCTATCAGGGACTGACCCGTGACGCGTACGCCACCTAACGGTAATAACGGTAACGGTAATACGAGTTGGTCACACTTGTTACTTACTACTGTCAGTAGTACCACCACGCTAGCATTCCTTCCTGTACTTCCAGAACAAAAAGTCCCGGTTTGACTTGAACGACCCTCGTCGATATATATATATATATATATATATATATATATATATATATATATATATATATATATATATATATATATATATATATATATATATATATATATATATATATATATATATATATATATATAAAGGAAAGAGAGAAGGAGAGTTAGGAAAGAGAGAAGGAGAGACAGCATGAGGAAAGAGAAAATGAGCAACGACGACAGCATGAATTGGCTCTTAAAGCTATAGAGGTCCAAAGTCGTGGGGCTGCCTCTACCTCCAGCAATGGTGACTGTCTACCTCAATCACAGCTGACTGATCTTTGTAACACTCAATCTCCTCAACTCACCGCTATGTCTTTTGCTCTAGAATCTTTTCCATGCCCTAATGAGAAGATTGACATGTATCTAGAAAAATTTGAGAACATGGCAAATATGTACGGTTTAGAGAGGTCGCGTTGGTGTTTGAAAGTGTCCCAGGCTTTAAAAGGGTCTGCGAATGATGCGTACGCAAAATTGGAAAGCAGCCAAGTCAATTACGACGTGTTGAAGAAAGCTGTACTTGAGCGGTTTGAAATGAAGGCGCGCAAATTTTTGCAACTGTTCCGTAACAGCAGAAAGGAGAGCTCTGAAACTTTTCAGCAGTTCTCTTATCGTCTGAAGGGATACTTGACAAAGTGCCTGGAGCTTTCGCAGCCCGCCTCTACCTATGAAGGACTTGAGGATTTCGTTATAACCGAATAAATAAAGAACACTTTGTCAAGTGACACCCGTAGATTTCTGGCTGAACAAGGCGCAAAAAAGCTGGAAGACATTTTGGAAAAGTCTGAGCGATATCATAATGCGATGGCCGAACTGCCGGCCACAAAACGTAAACCGACAGAAGAACTTTCTCGAAAGAATAATCTAGAGCAGTGTAGCGGGAGGTTATTTAAAATTATTTATTTATGTAAGAATAGGGTTGGCAGATGGATATCCAAGTGCCAGTAAAGAGTTCTGGTCTTACAAGTAATACCCCAGTCTTAGAAATAAGCACTGGTGTAATGATATAATATAAATGGTCAGACTGTGAAAATCCTGGCCCAGTTGGTAAGAAGTAGTACCAGGATTTAAGGTGTCTCCTCCCTGTGACTATCTTATGATTACTTAATGTCTAGGGATAAATAAAATGAACATTCACTTTAAACACAAGGGTAAAAAGTGAATAAGTCCTCAGGTATAATTAAAATCTTTTAATATATACACTGATCTTCTATTTCTGCTATATGGAAATGAGCATTAAAATATATAAAAAATATTCACACGATTACTATTATTTCTAAACTAAAGTTTTTGGTAGGATTTTCTGTCCTTGAAGAAAACGTATTTACTAGAAACCGTCACTCAGCAATGTTAATAAGTAGTCTTGTCTTTTTAGACTTCAGGATCTTGAACAATAAAGTTAATGAAAACTGGAATCACTTTTACTGTATCACTGTTCTCTTAGTCCTCTGACTTTACACATTACTGTCATCATTTGACTGAATTCTATTATACTTTGAATACTGTTGTAGATTTGTTTCATATCACAACTATTGGCTGTTGGTTCATATATATAGGTGGTCAGTGTCTTAAATGACACTTATCTTTGCATCTTGATACTGCTGACACTGAACTGTCCTTTGTAGATATCAGCATTGGTAGACCCAGCACTAGGGATACCAATTACCAGCTGTAGTTCACTCTTTGGGGTCCTGCACTTTTGTGGGATTGCCTCTGATGAACCACACAGGCTTCTGATACTTGACAGTCTGGTTTGAGTTATTTCATGGAACCTGAAACATCATATCAGCTTTGGCTAGTATCTGGCTAGACTTGTAACTGACTAGCACAGATGTCAGACCAGTCAGTCATCAGATGTCACAGTTATACAATCATATCAAGTAAGGACATCATTTCAGTGATACAGAAGTATTTCAATTAATTGTAACTGACCAGCACATATGTCAGACTAGTCAGTCATCAGATGTCAAAGTTATACAGTCACAGTAAGTAACATCCTTTCACGGATACAGGATTAGTATTAATATTCTCTGTAATAAATATCATCTGGTTTATTCCTCTCCTGTACATCCTGTAATTTTTTATAACTTGATCTTTCCAACTACATCAGGTACAAATTTAAATACTAATGCCATTCTTAGCATCTACACAAAATTAATACATAATTAAATAAAGTGAGTGACCGACTGACCAAGCGATCAGATGGCTTTCTTCGGTAGCACAACTACATTGTTTTGGAATTGAAGCCTGGCTGTGGAACACTATAGTTTACCAGCTGTAAATGGGCACTCAGTTCTGCTCTCGAACCAGGGAAGGAAAAGGCAGCGAGGAAGGGAACTGGTCACCTAACCTCGTAAAACGGGATCTTCCATGATGGAATTTCTAACACTTCATTTCATTATGACACTCTCTTGCCATGGGACTGCCTTTATCTTCGTAAGCGATAAAGCAATATGATAAATATTATCTTCATTTGGCTGTGGGGCTAGTTGTGATTCATACAAGTAACAATCATCCACATAGCACATGTTTAAATCATATTAAAAATCACAATACATTTATACCAATGACTATTCTACCTGCAATTAAAAAATATTATACATGATAGTTATCATAATTCCGCTTACCCTCAAACTCCAGACACTGGACTGAAAATTTCTGGCGATCCGCTCACAATTCAGATGGTACATGTGTAGTGGCGAGCTCTGCCTCCGGTCTGTCTCAAACCTGCTTTCAGTGTGCCCTTTCAGTTTAACGCTCCGCTCTTTATACTGATCTGGCGGACGGTAGAGGGGAACTGACGTCACAGCCTAAAACTCGATCTGAAATTTCTTCCTGAAGCAGCTATTTCACAGAATCTGTGCTTTGCCTGAAACTTTCCCTTTTCCATCCTCGGCTTATATATTATCCATACTGTTCCATCCTATCTTGTTTTATACAGTCGATATCTCTCTATCTTCCTATCCATGTAATTTCACAAACTGTTACTTGGTAATTTTAATATTTAGAACAGATGTGGGTTTACAGGCTTTCAGCTTAACTGTAGACAGCCGTAATACGCATTGATCTCCGTAAATGATAACTTCCTACTGTTTTTCCTTATATACAGTTATACACAATCCTCTCCTGGAATAAAAGGTGAAATCCTTTCCACAATAATTCCATTTTGTTCTTATTTATTCTTGCCGATTGCCGATGTCCCAGCGACAGTTTGTCGATACACCGCCATTTTGTAAGCGGCCGGCCCCGTGATAAACGATCAGTGAAGGGTCTGTTAAACTATGCGAAGCCGCGTTTGCAATGTATTGAAACCAATTATGCGACAAGCAGTCTTCCCCTTGTTCTCACCAAAATAACCACAGAGAAACTGGACCCTAGAATCCCACTCCTGCAAAATCTAAGTTCTATAAAAACAGGTACCCCACCAACAATAAGAATTCTGATCAACCCAACCGTTCTACATGGCAGCGCCGCCAGAAAGGACAGGGTGACAAAGGTAAAACCCCTGCGCACGGGACAACTGATCAGAGCAAGCACACCGAGCCCAAACGCATCAGATGCTTGCAAACAGACTCGCAAGAAAGAATTATTGATGAATGTCGTAGTCCTAGCTGAGATGTAATTCGTGAAGCCTGTTCGCGTATGTTTATGTTTGTTTCTTGTAAAAGTATGAATTCTGGTTTGTGCTTGTGTATAAGTGGTATGTTGTTGTGTAGTTTGAGCGGATGCCTCTAATATTTAAGCTAATTAAACATATTTCTTCGGCAATTATTTTCCTTTTTTTTTTTTTTTTTTTTTTTTCCGTACGCCCGCTAATACTCGAGGCGAAATCTCAGGTTATTATTAATGTCTAACCTGACATTGATTTTACGTGAGTATCCCTTTTTTCTTGTACAGAGACAGGTGTCCCTCGCCATTCAGGCAGATACTCGCCGATTTCGGAGGTACCCATTAGAGCTGGGTCGGCTCAGGAGCTTCCAATCCCTGGTCGACGACACTCCCTTTTTAAAGGGGGAATAGTAAAGTAATACCTTATTGCAGCGGTTTTCAACCGTTTTGAGTCTATGGCTCCCCTGACCAACTACATTCTTTCTGCGGTTCCCCTGTGGGATAACTGGTAAAAACTCTAGCGATGTTTCTACGAGTACATTTAGCCTAACTTTTTTTGAGCAGGAGAGCTTTGGAAAGGCTTTTAAACAAGGTAATTTTTTAATGACATTTTCTTTTTAATGCAATTGGACAATCTGTGAAAAAATTACACGTACAAGAAAAAATATACAGAAAGTGTACTTTGAAACCCTTACTATAAAAAAGAAAACAGCACAGATAAAGTAGTTTCTTTTTACTTACTTACTTACTTAGTCGTTCCCCTTCTACCGTGAGGTGTAGAGGTTTGGAAGAGAGAGCGCCAGACCATTCTATCAGCTGTCTTCTTCCTGGCCTGGTTCCATTCTAGTCCTCGGTCCTTCAAAGATTGTCTAATGTTGTCCTCCCAGCGAACTCTGGGTCCTCCTGGAGGTCTGGATCCCTGGCTCTTTGTTTCCCATGCTTGTCGTGGTAGCCGATCTTCTCCCATTCTGCAGACATGGCCAAACCATCTTAGTTGGGACTGTTCTATTTGGGTCTGCAGCGGATGGGATTTCAGGCCTTGACGTATCGTCTGGTTGCGGACCATGTCTCTTCTTGTTACTTCAACCACTTTCCTCAGATACCTCATTTCTGAGGTTTGGATCTGGCTTTTGTGGGTTGTAGTCATTGCCCACGACTCGCATCCATATGTCAAAACTGGGACATAGGTGGAGCGGTATACAGCCATCTTTGTTTTCTTACCAACCTCTTTCTTGCTGAGGAATCCACGATTTATGGCCTGAAAAAGTCTCCCAGCCGCTGCTTTTCGAGTGGCCAATAGTTTCTTTTTAACACTTAAAAAAAAAAAAAAAAAAAAAAAAAAAAAAAAAAAAATGTTTGCCTGATATACTGCACTCATGATTCAATCTTCATAACCAAAAACATGTACAGTAAAAGCTGTCCACAATTTCAAATAAATCTTTGCCTGTCATATCTGCATTCATGTCCTTAGAAAAAAGAAGATCTTCCACCATTTTGTTTTTTTCATCAACAAACCGCACATAACTAGAATAAATGAGCATCTCTATTGCTATCAGTGGCCTCATCAAGCCGCAAAGCAAAGTCTTTCCCCTCATTTTTTTCTATAATTTGTTCATTAAGATTCTCTCCTAAATCTTGAATTCGACGGCTGATTGTACTGTCAGCCAAGGAATGGTCAAAAGCTGTTTTCCCACGGACTCTCCAACCATAATGGACACCATATCAATAGCACACGGTAAAACGAGTTTTTCTGCAATCGTGTGAGGTTTCTTACATTTTGCTACCCGGTATGCTACCTTGTAGAAGAGCTTTACTCGAGATTGTCGCCTGCTTTCATTTGACTCAGCTTTCTAGAGAAATATTCTCTTGGTTTGCCCATGTCATTCTTATGAACACTTTCTAAATGGCGCTTCAATTTGCTAGGCAGCATACATTCGACAGAGAGTACTTTGAAACACAAAACACACTGTGGACGCTCTTCATTATTCACAAGAGTGCACGTGAAACCAAAATCTAAGTAACCTTCGTCGTATTTTCTATACTTACGTTTCTTTTCCTCATTACCACTTTCCTTGTCATCCTGAACAAGTTCTCTTTTTACTAACACTTGCCAAATTAAAAAATCTTTCCGTAGTTTATATCAAACTCACAACACAATCAAAAACGTTTGAAAACACAAAATCACCCCGTGTTGCCTATTATGGTCGCGCGCAAGGTTGCCACTCAAGTTTTAGAGATATACCCAGATTTTCTTCTAAAAAAAAAACCAAGAAACACCCAGATTATTTTATGCCTTAAATACACGGGATAGACGATGCTTACACAAGTTTTTAGTGCAACTTTAGCACAAATAAGCTGTGTGCTACCAATGTTTATTTATTTCTTCATTTTTATTTTATTTTTATTTATTTCCAAAAATTCACAATTATATAAAAATGATTTTATTAACACCCCAATATTTGAACTCTTAAAAATGAGATATTTTAACAGTAACATACTTCCTCAAATCAAATATAAATTGTTAGTTGTAACTTGTTACTGTTGAAAATTGTCACTTGTCAGCGACTCGGCATCCACGTCGACAACTTCTCCTTCGTCAAGATCATATGCATGAATTGACAACGTGTAATCTTGATTGTGGAGTTCCAAAATCTTTGCATATCTCTGCCGACAACGTCCTTCACGCACATCTTTAACCACGCTTTTAATAGGATTAAACGTATGACAAACTCCATCTTTGACAACTGCTTGCTTGGCTAGTATTCGATTGGAAACTGTTTCACACAAAAGCATGTTGGTTTGTTTAGTTTTAACTAAGTTAACCTTCAAAAACACTCTTTCGACGCATGCTGAGGAGTGACGTAGTGCCATAAGCGTGCACATGAGGTCAGCCAAAACATCAAATTTCTTCTGGTTATTAGCATCTGTTACTTGTTGCAGTCCCAGCCAGAATGCGGGCGCATCCTCATCCACCAGATGTCCAAGATCTTTTCGGTACGATGCCAGTTCTCGCCATTGATCAGACAGGCAATCAAGGCTTTCTTCTGAAAAAACTGTTGGGAACTGCGCTGCCAATAGAATGACAGAAGGTTTGTTGATCTCGAGAGCTTGCTTCGGATCCAACAGCTGCATTTGCGCCAGAACACTGTTTTGTCCAAGTGGGAACCTGCGTTGTATTTGAGTACAAAGTTCAATCAGGTATGCCAATACATCCTTGCGAAACTGGACTTCTTTATCTCCTAACGGTTATCGGATTAACTGCGCTTCACATCGCCCACCCAGCTCAGTGTAATTCAGCTTGCGGAAACGGAGTATTATGTTCTGCCATGAAAGCCGACAACAGTATGTCCGCTTTAGCAATTTTGTCTTGGAGACTTGGCTCTTTTGGTTTGATGAAAAACTTGTTAATGTTCAGAGTTTTGCTTTTGGCTTCGAAGTTTTTCATGTGCTTCTGTGTGCTTTTATGTGTCAATAAAGCTGTTTTGTTAGCATTAGTTAATGAACAGGAACAGACCATACAAATCGCAGCATAGCGATTGCCAGAGTCCGGCTTTATCCAATCCTTCAGTTCGCTGTCTGTTAGCGATTCCTCACAAAAAGCCTGCTGATACCATGGCTTTACATTTTTACGCGGTGGCGTGTGTGTCATCATGCTGCTACAACTACCTAGCGTACCTTCACCATCGCATAAGTCTAAAATTTAAAAAGAATACTTTAAAACACATCGCAAAAATTACTGAGTATTGTAGCATTAACAGAATAGCAGGAAATAAATACCTGATGTAAACGGGTCAAAAAACGTCATTGATGTGGTTAAAAACAAGAATTAAATTTAAGTGGAATAAAAAATATATAGCATATAATTTTTTACATTTAATTATAATATAAATATAATGCTCAGTGCACAGAATATACATACATTGTAAATGCCAAATATACCTAGATTAATGCAGATTTGGAAAAAAAAATACCCAGACGGACGCCAAAAAACCCAGATCTAGTAAAAAAATTCCCAGCTGTGGCAACACTGGTTGCGCGAGGAGATTGTGCGGAAAGTTGATAGGCGAGTCAGGGGAGCGGGATTTCAAAGGCTGGCCAACATCAAAAGGGAAATTTCTCCGGGGTCACGCAGGTTGATAAGCACCAAAAATGAAATTTCCCACAGCTCTGTGTTTTCTTTACAGCTAAATACGAAAAAATCCACTCCTACCCACGGCGCCCCTGACCGTCAGTCATGGCGCCGCAGCGCACAGGTTGAAAACTGCTGCCTTATTGTATAAATTATGCTACAGTTACATACCTAAAGCTATATGAATCAGATCTTGGTTGCGGTTTTCTTGACTGTTCCGTGAGCTTGTGCCAGGTCAATGATCAGTTTTACTGGTGAATCGATTGGGTGTGTTTCTTCTGTTGCTGTGAGTTCCGATGTATCTCGTGTTGATTTTGTTAAGGATGGCTGGGTGACTGGAATGGTTGGGGCTTGGATGTCTCGACGATGTATTGGTCTGCCTCCAGGCTCGACGGTGACAGATTTGTAATGCGTCTTGTCGGAGGTCTTCAGGTCTCGATGTCTTGGTGTCGTGGTATTTTTGTCTTCTCTTTTCTGTCTCTGGTCTGGTTTGTCAATGTGGTTTTTTTGAGGCAGAGTACAGTCGTCTCTTTTTGCTGTCACGGGAAACTGTTTGGAACCCGTCTCCCGGGGTAGCAGGATGCCTGGTTTCTTCCTCACAATCGCTGGTTTCGAGGTGTTTGGTTGGCTCTGGCTCTCGTTGCCGTTTTGGTTCCGGGGGGTTTCTTTTGGGGCAGCGGTTGGCCCAGTGTATGTCTTCCCCGCAATGAGGGCACACCATTCTACACCCTGGTAATGTGACTATGAGTTTGTGCCTCCCCAAGTCGTCCCCTTTTTTTTCTCAGCTCCACGTAGTGTGGAATATCTTGTCTGGTGCGTTTTTTGATCCTGTACACCTCGTCTTTAGGATCTTGTGTTATCGCCTCGGCTATCTGCTTAACCGCTTGTTCTTTCATCGTGGGTGCAATCCAATGCAAGGTCATCTTGGAACGTTCCTTTTCTAAATGTTCAATGGTTATATTTAGCTTAGGATTGGACAGGTTCAGGCTGTTGCCATGCAGTCTTTGATAGTAGCTTGAGTGTTCGTCTGCTGAGAGGTTGAAATACCACTGTTGTGTAATGCTTTTGCGCACAGGCGTATGTCAATTTTTGCTGAAATACAGCTGTCTGCATTAGCTATATAAATATATAATGTGACGTATGTATCATCTGCTCATGCGCAGCCGAACGGTCAGTTTCCCGTGCTTTTGAAAAAATGTCAACAGACCTGACCAGACGCGCCATTGTTATGTTCCCGTGGTGGATGTGTTATTCGATATTTTTCCCAGTGGCTTTTAATGAGATTGGTCGCCACGATTTATTAAGATGTATTTATGGGCCGTCAGGAGTTACAGCTTCCATTGAAGTATTATGACTGTATTTTGAGGTAATCATATTCGATTGTCAGCACATTTTTACATTTGCCGCCATACTTCGTTCAGGTCTTATCCGAATCTGAACGCTAGTCTCTTACGGCCAGAAATGAGATTTATGAATTGTATACCTCTTACATTGTTTACCACGATGGACCGACATTAGACCTTAATGAATGCAATCTACCTAATGTTATTTATGCTGAATTATTGTTGGAGCTACTGTTAATAAATTTGGATGTGGACCAGTCTTCACCAACTCATTGATTAATCATTAACACTGTTGTGCGAGCTAAGAAAAATACTGTGTGGCTGTGTTCAGGCTAAAAGTATGATGCTAACCATTCGTTTACTCAAACCAGCATTCGCGTAAACATTAGCAACGATTGAAGACATACTCACCAAGCCAAAACATAACTGCCACCCGCATATAACATTCCTTGATAGCCATTACACAACAGATTTCTGGTGGCACAGTTTGGGGACGATTTTTTTTTTGGACTGTTCAACAACATCGGAAAAATTGAAACCACACCATGTCGTCTATCGTTTATGCATTCTGAACTATTGCTGGAACTGTTTTGCATACTGTCCTCTGCGCATGTCATGAAATCGATGCGGGCGGAAATAAATGACTGTCACGAAATTTTTCTGCTCATTGCACAACTGGTCAAATCATTGTGTTTTTGAAGAAAGACGTTACAGCAGAGTCCCAGTGAATACTCCTAGTTTAAATCAAGTTCGGATGTACATATTATTGATCAGGCTGCTGCTGCACGCCTGTTCTGTGAAGTTTTCAAAACCCAACGTAATCAAGTTGAACTTTCTGGAAGAAAACTGCAATGATGTCGTGCTTCCTGCTCTATTTGGATATCCAGTAACTACATTATTTCTGCTCGACCTGTGATGTGCCCTTGCTACGCTGACAACCTGTCCAGGAGATGCTGTGCGACAGATTCACCATCCTTGGCCCCAAGCTAAGTGGCTTTATGTGCACTTTTTATGAACTGCGCTAAATTGGTCTGAGCTCGTTCTTATTTCTTGCATGTTATATCTGTACCTTTCTGTTAGCTTGTTTGTCCCTGTGGGTTTGGTTGGGAGGCGGTTCGGTGCAAGAGGTTCATCTCATTGATTCAATGGGCTCACACCGGATGTCTCGTTAGGCTTGCTTGTAGATGTCCATCAGTGGAATATCCGGCTGATATTCGCCGTGCGACTTAGGTCCTCTGACTGGTTTTCTTCGACCACTGTCTGTATAGGTGTGCCGTCTTGTGTTCTGTGCGTTGTCGTTGTGTAGTATTTCTGCTTTAGTTGCACTAATTTTGTTCGTATCTGTTGGTCTCTCCTTGCTGTCTCTCAGTTACATACAAATTTTATGTTTATACACCGTATCTCTGGTCCTGTGTTGTTCTGACTTTGCAGTAAGCGTGTTCCAATTTGCTGTATTTTTCCTCTTTAGTTTGACATTATATACTCTTTTGTTGCTTACTGGTGATGTCTATTTTCGCTTAGTGCTTTAACCTGCTCCAAAATATTTTTTTTCTCTTATCTATATTTATATTTGTTGTCTTTTTCATCATTTTTTTTTCCTTACCATTCATTGATTGCATTGTTAATTGCCATTGATATTATTGATTATACAAACCTGACAATTACTTAATACTTGATGAACATTGATACAAAATGGCTACCTTGGACTATTTTGTTAAAAAATGCAAAGCCTTTGCCATGGAAGGAGAAGCCCTAAAAGAATTTGCTATGGCTGAATATCAGAAACACAGGGCTGAAGAATAGGCCAGAGAAAAATGAACTGAAGAATTGGCCAGAGAAAAAAGAAATGAAGAATTAGCTGAGAAGGGAAGAGCTGAAGATTTAGCCAGCCAAGAGAAACTTAAAATACTTGCGATGGAAGCAGAAGATAAAAAAAGATTACATGATGAAAAGATATTATCTTTAGAACTTGAAAAACTCAAGTTGCTAAATATTAAATAAAACAATTCTGAGAGTCAAAGTTCCTCAAACAAAAATGTTTCTGGATCTGTAAGATTTCGTTTGCCTACTTTCAAACCCAACGTAGACAATATTTCTTGCTTCCTAAATCGCTTTCAGACTGTGTGTGAGGCACATGAAACTGATAAATCTGAATGGTGTAGTAGATTGATGGAATTCCTCACAGGAGATGCACTAACTTCTATTTGTACCATGGACGGTCCCAGTAGGAATAACTATGAAGCTGCCACAGCTTTATTGCTCAAAATTTACCAATTGGATGAAAATGGCTATTGCATGCGTTTTAAGACCATGTTACCAGAAACAGGGAAGGACTTCTCAGAATTTATTGCTGCCATTAAATTAACATTCAACAGATGGGTTGAGTTAGCGAAAATTCCACATACATATGAGGCAATAATGGACTTACTGCTCAGTGACAAAGTGTTGTCTTCTGTTAACCAGCAGTTCCTATCATACCTTCATGAACGGAAACCTACGGATTTAACATTGGTAGAAGAATTGGGAAGACAGTTTATTACCGCTCACCCGGGTACATGTGTGAGTAACTCTCACATCAAAGAGGCTCTACCTGTGGCATCAGCGTCATCTTGGAACAACAAAAACATAAGACCAAGGTCGCAAAGTCTCGACAGGAATTTTGGTCGTGGTAGAGGTAATAACTATGGGTATTTTCAAGGTGGTAACTTTTACGATAATCAATCTTCCCCGTCTAGAGGACATTTTAGACAATTTCGGGGACCAGAACAGAACCAATTCCAACCACGTAGAGGATGAAAACGAAATGATAATTTTTTCAGGAGTAGAGGAAATTGGAATGGTAATAGATACATTAACCAATATGCAACTCTTAGAAGGTCTAATTATTCACAGGACAATAGAAACCGGAATTATTGTTATAGTAATCAGAATGATAACATCCCTTCCGCTCTCGGAGCGTTGAACGTACAAACTATCATGCTAACTCAGCACAATCTGCTGATACATCTAGTGCTACTCAAAATAATCCTTCAGTAAATCAGGCTGCTGCTTGTTCTTTTTTTTTACTTTGATGCTGCTTCGCAGTGTCCTGAGTGCCGAACTTTATTTCAGCCTAATGTGGTATCTGTATTAAGATGCGGTCATCCACTTCCTACGATGACAGCACTTGCTGCTTATGATGGCACAGGCACCTTACATTTTCATAAAGGCCTACTAAACGATACACATGTATCTGTACTCAGGGATACTGGTTGCACAATGGTGGGAGTTTGCCCATCTCTGGTGCACCCATCATGCTCCACTGGAGATTTTGTTAAATGTGTCACATTTGGGGGAACGGTAGAGTTCTATCCCACAGCTATCGTTCACATAGCGACTCCATTTTTCACAGGGAGAATTAAAGTGTGTCTTTTAAAAAACCCAATCACTGACCTTATTTTTGGCCGTATCCATGGTGGTAAAGATTGTACACCTGGTGAAATTATTGAGTGGGAACGGCAAAACATTTTAACGGCGAATGCAGTAACAACAGGGGCTCAAGCACAAGCCCAAGCGATTGATAACATTGTGCCTGAAAATCAGGATCATGATTTTCATGCTACTATTAATAAAGAATCTTTTGCAACACTGCAAAGAGATGATGATTCTTTGCAGAATTTTTTTCGTTTAGTAAGTGGTGAGGAGATGCTTGTAAATAATGCCCCTCGTCAATGGTACATCCTTAAGAATGGTATCCTGATCAGAATGTTTAAATATTCTTCTGCTCTTAACAGGTCATGGTTCCTGAACAGCTTAGAACTTATATCCTGCAACACGCCCATGATTCGCATTGTGCTGGCCACATGGGCTACTCTAGGACAAGGTCCAGAGTGCTCTCTTCCTTCTTTTGGCCTGGTGTATCTAGGGATGTTGCTACGTATTGTCGCTCCTGTGTTACTTGCCAGTAGGTCAAAGCAAAGGGAGCCTATCACATGGCACCGATACAGGCTTCGGATATACCAGTACGTCCCTTTGAGAAGATGGCCATAGACATTATTGGCCCACTTCCTGTTATGTCAGCTAGAGGACACTGGTATGTCCTCACATGTATTGACATGTGCACGCGCTGGCCAGAGGCTATACCTCTGAAGAATATCACCACCTCAGACGTGGCTGACGCTCTCTTCTTAATCTTTTCCAGGCTAGGTTTCCTTAGAAAACTTCTATCAGACAGAGGTACTCAGTTTGTCTCTGAGGCCATGACTGGTGTTATGAAACAACTAAACATTGACAGATCGCTTAGCTCCGTGTACCATCCAATGAGCAATGGCATGGTAGAACGGCTAAATAGGACGCTTAAACAATTATTAGGCAAAGTTACAGTCAGCTTTCCACAAGACTGGGACAGGGTTTTACCCACTGTGCCGTTTGCGTACCGTGAGGTACCAAATGAACAGACCGGTTTCTCCCCATTCGAGCTTGTCTTCGGAGCTCAATCTAGAGGTCCTATGTCTCTTATTGGAGATTTGCTCACTAACTCAGAGATGACTCATGACACCAAGTCATCGTACGAGTATGTCGTTAACCTCCGACATAAAATTATTGAGGCTTGTCAGTTGGCGACAGCATCTTCTGAAACTGCTAAAGAAAAAGCTCGCCAGTTTCAGAATCGTAACAGACGACTAAGACACCTGGTGCCTGGGGATGAAGCTTTTGTGCGTCTTCCTAGAAAGGACAACAGACTACTCATTGCTTGGAGTGGTCCTTACAGAGTTCTTTCACGTATTTCTGATGTTGACTATGTACTTGACGTTAAGGGAAAAAACAAAACTTTCCATATAAACATTCTCAAAGAGTTCTATACTCGGCCTGAATATCTTCAGGCTGTCTTTCATGCAGTAAAGGAGCCCACAAGGCATACTACTCATTTTTCTTCCCTGTCTGTTATTCAGGAGGAAGAATCTGCTTTTCTTGATTTACCTATGGATCTTCCTGTCATGCCTTTAACCGCTACTGAGACATGGAAGGATATTTCTATCTGTACCGATTTATCATCCGACCAACGTAGCAGGTGTCGGATCTTCTTCAATCTTTCCCCGATGTTCTGACAGACATCCCTGGTCATACATCGGTTATTTCTCATGATATCTTTCTCACAGATAATCGACCTATTCGAGTTAGATCATACCCCATACCTATCCATTTTCAGGATAAGGTTAATAAAGAACTAGACGACATGCTTCGTTTGGGTATTATCGAACCATCCAATTCTGCGTTTGCTTTCGCGATGGTCATTGTTAGAAAGAAAGATAACAATATAAGAATATGTATTGACTATCGCAAACTTAATAATATTACTGTCTTTGATGCTGAACCTTTACCTTTATTAGAAGACCTTTTGCCTAGACTTGCTACAGCTGTTTTTTTTTACTAAGTTTGATCTCACAAAGGATACTGGCAGGTTCTTATATTTGAAACTGCTAAGCCCCTCACTGCTTTTACAACACCTAAGGGTTTATTTCAATGGAATTTTATGTCTTTTGGACTGATGAATGCTCCTGCCACATTTGTCAGGATGATGCGTAAAATCTTTTCTAACCGGGCTGATATTATTACATATATAGATGACATATTTCTCTTTAGTACTTCTTGGGAAAATCATTTCTTAGGTCTAACTTCACTGCTGGACCCTTTACGTTTACACCATCTAACTGCCAAACGTTCTAAAATTTTTGTCGATTTTGGAGAAATATCATTCCTTGGTCATAGGGTTGGTCATGGTTTGCTTAAAACTGAATTGTTTAATGTGTCCAAGATTTTGAACATATCTGTGCCTACAACTAAGAAATAAGTGCGCAGTATTCTCGGCCTTATTCAATTTTACAGTCGATTCATTTCGAATCTATCCAATCTCACTGCTAATCTGTCTGCTTTATTAAGAAAGGGCTCTCCCAATCATGTGCACTGGTTTCAAGAGTGCCAAGCAGCCTTAGCTCATATTAAAAATTTATTTTCAACCCCTCCAATATTGAGGCTACCAAATAAAAATCTGACATTCTATCTTCGCACAGATGCGTCTTCCAAAGGTGTTGGTGCTGTATGGATGCAGAATTTCGACAATACACTTCACCCTAACTTGTACATATCACGGAAGCTGACTGACGCAGAAAGAAGATATCCAGCAATCGAGCGCGAATTGCTCGCCATCGTTTGGGCTGTTTTGAAACTGGAGAGGTACCTTCTTGGATCAAGATTTATTATACAATCAGACCAGCGCTCTCTGTCATTCCTCATGAAATCGAACCACAAGAATCCTAGGGTTGCACGCTATTCTATTTTGATGCAATCATTCGCATTTGATGTTCAAGCTATTCCTGGCACTGAAAACGTGTTAGCTGACGTACTCTCCCGCTGCCCTCAACAAGACTTTAACGATACTAATTAACATTATTGTGTGATCCAAATATAAGCGCATGGTTGACATTCAGTACTACTGCGTGACTTTCAAGTGTAGAAGTACGTGATCCACTCATTTACATTCGATGATTAACATTTGATACCTTCATATTATGAAGACCTGAACATTTTGTTGCTTATTAACGATCTACTTTCGTGTCAAATGCATAACTCTACTTCAGTAGTGTAAGCACGTGTGATAGACTTATTGTTGCCATTTTGAAACAATGCAATACCATATTTACCAATAGATCAGTATGAGAACTACATGATGTTTAAATTTTTGTAACTTTTTCTTTTTTTCTTTTTTCTCCTTCATATTTTAGTACCTCGCTCTTAATTATTAGTTTTTCTCTTCTTTACCAATATTTCTTACATATTCGGAAATTGTAAAATTTTCTTGTCGAATTTTTCTTTTCTATTCGGTACTTTTTCTTCTTAATGTTCCCTAACGGACATAACCCTACTTATATTTCACATGTTTTAGTAGGTTGATTCTCTTATGTAACAATTCTCTTTTGCCAAACTGATATTATTACTTTAACATGTTCTTTTCTTTATTGTATTAGTAGTTAACATTTCTTTGTTTCTGCTTCTCATATTCTTATGATAATGCTATGACTGATGACAGTCTTTTTCATGCACTTTCATTAATATTTCCAGTAGATTTGACTTCGACTGGACTTTGACAATTTATTGTTCTACTGTTGACGATTTCTTATTATGAGGTACTTAATTTTGGCCGTTCTTTGATTCGGGGAATGTTTGAAAAAAAAAAACATTCTGTTTTTTTTTCCCCCGAGAGGACGGGGTGGTTGTTGTGTAAGGCTTTTGCGCACAGGCGTATGTCAATTTTTGCTGAAATACAGCTGTCTGCATTAGCTATATAAATATATAATGTGACGTATGTATCGTCTGCTCATGCGCAGCCGAACGGTCAGTTTCCCGTGCTTTTGAAACAATGTCAACAGACCTGACCAGACGCGCCATTGTTATGTTCCCGTGGTGGATGTGTTATTCGATATTTTTCCCAGTGGCTTTTAATGAGATTGGTCGTCACAATCTATTAAGATGTATTTATGGGCCGTCAGGAGTTACAGCTTCTATTGAAGTATTGTGACTGTATTTTGAGGTAATCATATTCGATTGTCAGCACATTTTTACGTTTGCTGCCATACTTCGTTCAGGTCTTATCCGAATCTGAACGCTAGTCTCTTACGGCCAGAAATGAGATTTATGAATTATATACCTCTTACATTGTTTACCACGATGGACCGACATTAGACCTTAATGAATGCAATCTACCTAATGTTATTTATGCTGAATTATTGTTAGAGCTACTGTTAATAAATTTGGATGTGGACCAGTCTTCACAACTCATTGATTAATCATTAACACTGTTGTACGAGCTAAGAAAAATACTGTGTGGCTGTGTTCAGGCTAAAAGTATGATGCTACTCAACCCAGCATTCGCGTAAACATTAGCAACGATTGAAGACATACTCACCAAGCCAAACCCTAACCACCACCCGCATATAACATTCCTTGATAGCCATTACAATGAATGAGTTTGAAAAAAAATCGAAAAAAGGTGATTCGTCTTACGAGGACAAAAGAAAAAGAAAATAGTCTACGTTACGGCCACAAGGCCTTCGTCAGGAAAGGAAAGAAAGTGAAGGCTAGATAGGACACATAAAAACTTAATAAAATAATAAAATAAAACCTGGGTACTTCCCTGAAGGCAAGAACCGAAATTCTATCAAAATCGCTGACTGTTGCTGAGCGCGTGGCTGAACAGAAAGTCATTGATATTGATAGCCATTACACAACAACCACCTTTACGGAGTTTTCAAATCTATAGAGCGAGTCTATACCAATTAACAGAGATTCCTGCTGGGCCAATCAGGACATCTTTTTAAGAAGGATGGTGCTTGGGGGTCAGAGACCACGAGCAGCAGGGTCCCAGGTTTGTGGAAATTTCCACCTTCTAATGAAAACAAGTCAAAAGTTGTGATTTTTCTGAACTCCATGGTTGATATCTAGGCGAAACTTTTAAGTGTTGCGTTCGGAAGCAAAATGTGAAGCAGCAAGGCTGCGCGAAATAAATAAATAAATTATTTTTTTAAATACCCCTTTTGGGGCGTAAAGTGAGGTCTATTGACTTTATTGCGCAAAATGTCTTTGATCTCGGCCCTGGCTTAGACACTTTGATCTTAGTCAAAAGACCGAGAAGCAAGTTAGGACAGTTATTAGTCAAGTTTTATTTTTTTAATAGATGTTTGCTACTTTTCATTGCAGCACGCCCCATTTAACCATCTACCATATACCATGCTATCAGTCAATTTTGAGATTTTTTTTTTTAATGTAAAACTTTTGCCTCGTTTTGGCGAGGCGCGTCCTGTTCAACCTAGTCGGTTATATTAGGGCGCATGTCCAAATATAAAAGACCCTTAGTCTGAGTTGCATTACCAGGTGTAATGTAACATTTTCTTTAATTTTTTTTTAAAGTGAACTTTATTTGCTTTTCAAATCAGTTTACAAATTCGTGTACATGTTACATTTATGGAAATTTTGAAATTTCATATAGAAAAAACTTTCATGCGTTCCAAAACTTTCATTCACACCCTGAGCAAAAAACAAATGAGAGAGTAAAAAGGAATAAGCATGGTAACCTAAAATCATCAGATTAAGGAATTAAAATTGGTTTGTAGTCGTGTTAAGGAGCTGCACCTGCGCAGATACACACGTGTGTATAACCAAAATGTCGAATGGGGGCTCTGTGGTGAAGTGGGATGTTATAAATACTTATAGGGAACTTAGTGTAATGACTGAGATCAGCTGTGAAGGTATCTATATCTATTAAGAGTAGTGTATTATAGATAACCTTACTTGCTACCACATATCTATATATCTCAGTCAGAATTATTCTGGAATAGTGTGATGCTACGTTATGTGTCTAGGGTATGAGTATGGTGAAGTGTAAGTCACAACAACAGACAGATAAACAATTTAATTTAATCCACTACTCTTAACAACACTGTGACACTCACATACATATAACACTCTATGAGAATATCTTAAAGAAGTCACTCGTAACTTTTCAAATAACAATATGTATTCATTACTGGCATGAATGAATATGTGTCCTGAATCAACTACAAGGGAACCAGGAATCACAATCAATTTAAATTACAAGTTATGTACAGAATGTATTTAATATGAATATTGTAGTGACATATATTATTACAAATGTTCTATGTGTGTCAGTTGTGTAGTAGTAAAATGAGGTAATACTGGTTTTGTTTTGTTCAAGCTCTGTTGGTATTTGTCATCATGACTTCAATATTTTGTCTTTAGGGACTAGTATTGGAGATGTTCTCAGTTCCTGATATTAAGACAAGTAAATTCCCCTCTTAATGTTAATTTTACAAAGTCAGTTCAAGATGAGGGGACATAATGTTGAGCTCAGCTGGCCAAGTTAGCTTATCTGGCGTGATGGCGGCAGGAAAGGACTCCTCTGCTCGAATTCTCCTCTGGGCTCTGGAGACACCTCACTGATAGCTAAAAGGACCAAGGAGTATGCTGTCCGACACTGGATTCAGCAAAGCTCTGACCAGGTGCTGCTCAGTACCATCAAGACCACTGTCCCTGAAATCAAGAAGGATGTACCTTCTACTTCATAACTAACTTAAACTCTCTTGTTACACTGATCACAACACAGCACAAACATTGAGTTCAGAGCATTAGGCCAACTGTCAGCTTCATTTGAAATACTTTATTCCAGTATTACCCTTCTTAATGGTTACTACGCCTCTGCAATTCCAGCATTATTTCTTTCTATTCAATCATCCAGGTGTCAGTGTACTGTTTGGCCATTCCATGCCGTTTTACTTCTCTCCGACACCCTCTGTTCAGGCTGGAGCATTATAGGCTTTATCTCCTGTTTGCCACTGAACTACACATATATATACAGGCATAAATCAACAATTCACATTCAATTTTCATTAAAAGATATTGAATGGTTCAAGCTTACCACAATTCATACGAATAAACACAGATACGTTGATTAGCAATGAATTCTGGCACAAACTGGCACAAATTCCCATCTGCTTATCTTCCAGGCTTTTATTTAGCCAAATATAAGCTGGCTTCAACGCACTGATGCTTTATCAATCTTATTTAAACAAGTGGTCTCGAACTAACGCTCCCAAGTGTGTATATCAGCGAGTCTGACCAATGAGCCCCGTTTCGACAAGTGTTTGAAAAAATGTTACCTTTCCCCGTTTCCCCTAACAACCAAGATAGTATTTATAGCCCGACCAATCGTGGTTAGGCTTTCATTTGTTGCGCTCCAATCAATTTGGAGTTTACATGGTAGGCTATTTCTGTAAAGTAAATTTTTTTCAAACACGTTAAAAAAAAATCTTATGAGCAGAAATGATTTTATGCTGTCAGGCACCCCCAATATTTTATTTTGGGTATAATTTATTAATTCCTGGACTATTTGCGTAACGTTTTACATATTATTTGTCAGCAAGCCCTAAGGAACCCAAAAATACAAATTTAAAGGAGCTACGTGGCTGCGTTCAAAATATGCAATTTCTTCTACCTCCTGTTTCGAAGATGTGCTGTCTGGGTACTGTTATGTTTTCAACCGTAAACCCATCTAATGTTATCTTTTCTAATAAGAGTTTTTTATGATTTATAAACCTAACTCTGGGAAAGGGTAGTGTATTTTATCACTGTCCGTCTGAAAAAAAAATTAGTGCATGTAGACTTACACGCGTGATGGCAGCATTTGTGTATCGCGCGACGCGTGTTGCATGCGTTCCTGATTTTCAGCCCTCCCCTCTCTCTTTATCCTTTTGTCCATCTGTTCGTTCGTTTTGGTAACGCAGTATAATTAATGTTAGGATTAATTTAGGTCATTACGCAGTACGTCTCAATGTTTTTCTTAGAAATGCAGCACACGTTTCATTGAAGAAGGCGGGTAATAATACAGTAAGCTTTTATATCAACGTGAAAGCGTTACAATTTGCAGACGAAGCAGAAAACAAGGGGGATTTCGAGTACATTCTTTGTGACAGCACTGTTATTTTCCCATTGCTCTTCTCTTTATTAATTTTATTTGTTAGGCTTTATATTTACCTAATAATTTATATATGTGGATTAGAATATTTCACGACACCTCCCCTCTTAAAACAGACATTATATGTCAGTCCTTTATTCTATATACACATAGAGAAATTTATTATTATTTCTGGGGTTTACGGTGATTCTCATCACACGGATGGCGGCTTAAAAAATCCGCTCCCAAATTGGTTTTTTTCCAGATATATACTCAATGCTAAAATTATATGGAGCCAGAAGTAAAGACCATCGGAGTAACCTAGAGTTCTCATGCTTAGCCTGTGCTAGAAACGATAAAGGTTTGTGATCTGTTTGCAACTTAAATGCCTTCCCATATAGATAAATATTGAATTTCTTTATTGCCCATATTACTGCAAGACATTCTTTTTCGCTAGTTGAGTAGTTGATTTCAGCTTTATTCAACTTTCTGCTAGCATATGCCACTGGCTTAATTCCCCATCCAATGCATCTGATTTCTGTAGTAGAGTTGCACCTAACCCAATATTACTTGCATCCGTCCTTACTATGAATTCTTGACTTAAGTCAGGTAATTTCAAAATGGGTTTACTTGTGAGCTTTTCCTTCAATTCTTGGTAAGTCATTTCACATTGTGGTGTCCATGTAATGCGATCTGGAAGTCCTTTACGTGTCAATTCAGTTAACGGTGCACATATGGAATTAAAGTTCTTGATATACTTCTGGTAGAAACCACATAATGAGACAAAGGATCTCACGTCCTTCTTGGTTTGTGGTCTCGGGGCTTTCTGTAGTTTTTCTAAATTCTTTGGGTCAGGGGTCATATTTCCCTGATAAACTGTGTGTCCCAAAAATTCCAATTCTTTACATCCAACGCAACATTTGGTTGGACGGGCTGTTAAATTTGCCTCCCTAAGTCGATCAAACAGCATGTTCAGAGAGTCAATGTGTTTCTCAAATGTTTCTGTTGCTATAAGGATATCATCCATAAAATTTGTTATACAGGGATTATTCAGAGGATCCAATAATTTTCTCATCATTCTAGAGAAGACACTAGGCGCATTCTTCAATCCAAATGGCAATCTATTAAACTCATAGTGTCCTTCTGAGGTACTAAAAGCTAGGTAGGGTCTAACCTCAGGCTTTACTGGAATCTGATAGTATCCTTTACTCAGATCCACTTTTGAGAAATATTTAGCTTTATTTAGTCTGGCAAACAGCTGATTTGTATCCGGCAATGGATCCACCTGTCCTTACTGTAATAGCATTCAGTCTCCTGTAATCTATACAGAGTCTATGTTCTCCAGAGGGCTTCCTTAAGAGTACAACACCGGAACTATACGAAGACTCACTGTGCGAAATAATTCCTTCCTTCAATAGATAGTCTATCTCTTCCTTCAAAGCTTTCTCCTTAGCAAACGGGATCGAATATGGTTTCATACAGACAGGTGTGGAGTCTATTAGTTTCATATCATATTCCAATAGGTTTGTATGCCCTGGTCGGTCTGTTAACACCTCTGCATGATTATTTAGAACCTGTTGCACTCTCTCTTTCTGAGTTTTCGTTAAATGTGTACTGATTTTCACCTGTGCTGCTGTCTCACAGGGGTGTAATGGATATTCAAATGATGAAAGTGGTTCCTTTTTCATCTCCATGGCGATGGACAAGGTCAACAAGTGTGTCTCTTCCTGATGTTCTCTTTCCAAATATTTCTTCAGGAGTTTCACATGATAGATTTTTTCTTTCCCCTTCTTATCTATCTTATAATTTGTTCTAGACACCTTCTCTAAAACTGTATATGGACCCTGCCATCCAATTTGTAACTTATTCTGACTCCCAGGCAAAAGAAGCAGTACTTTCTCTCCCACAGCCAAATTTCTGTCTTTCGCCTTCCTGTTATAATAGGCAGCATGTTTCTTCCTGGCTTGTTTCAAATTTTCATTGGCAAGTTTCCAGCCAGTTTTCAACCGAGTGGTCAGCTCATTCACATATTGGTATGAAGATGTAATGTTTTCCTCTGCCTTTTCATCAGTCCACGTTCTTAACAAAGCTACATATGGACCTTTAATTGTGTGGACCTATTTGTCCATGCACCGGTATGGTCTCTTCCACTCGAAGCTTTATAGTGATGATTTTTCCTCCCAGAATTATCATTCACAAAACGACCGCTACCAATTTTTCTTTTGGGGCTTTCTCCCCTCTTAAAATTCTTGATGAGAGATTTCCTCTCTACATCTTCTTCCTCCAGTTGGTTTAAGTCCGATTGAGGGATTGTCGGCTTATCCTGGGGTAAGACATCTGTTTGTACTCTCCGCATAGTGGCCATTGTAAAACAGTTAAGTGAAGCTTGTCCGTGAAAAGGGGCTTCCCATTCCATTTGGTCCACTTTATCAAATTTATTTTTCCTTTTATTGTCAGGCCTGATTTTGCCCCATGGCGTGTCCAGGTCCTGATCCATGTTCCCACTTGTGGGTGTTCCCTCATGTGCTATGCTACACCTTTCTACAAAATTCTCAATGTCCCATCTTGCTTTGGGCCAATAATAATTGTGAGCCACCTTTTGAATGATGGTACCTATTTTCTCATGGTCCCCATCTGGTTTCACATGTAGACTCCTTATTAATTCTGTCCTATATCTTTTTGGAAGAACCAGCTGTCCGTGACCATTGGATCTAGCTCCAGTCTTCCTATACATCAACTTGTTTTTCACGTAAAAATCTCCCTTGCCTGGAGTTGTATGACAAGTTGACAATTTTCTGAAACAAGGCTTGAGTGTTTTATCCCCAGCCTGTGCCTTCCTCATCTCTTCTGGAGTGGTATCCAACATAATATCCTCCTCCTGTCTTGAGGTCGACCTGACCTGAAGGGTTGCCATATACACAGGTTTCCTTCTGCAACGGTCAGTGTCATGATTGTCCATCTGACAATTTTTACACCACCTTTTTCCTTGGTTGAAAGATTTTCTTTCATTATATTTCCTTTCATCGAATTGTGGGAATTTATTTTTATTTTCATACCGTGGCCTATCAAATTGGTGCTTACCTTTATTTTGATCCTTAGGATCAAATTTATTAAAGTTCTGTGGTGCCCTAAAGTTATCCACTTGTTTCTTTTTATTACCTGTTACCTCTGCTTGAGCTGCTTGATACCTTTCAGCAACATTTAGCAACTCACCCAGCCTCTCTGCACCTTGTTCCATGAGAAACTTTCTCAGGTCTGGAGCCATGGACTCTCTTAGTTGCTCTATAAGGACCATTTCCTTAAGATCTTGGGTTTTCCCCAGAGAAGTCCATTTCTCCAAGTATGTCTCTATTCGTGCAGAGAACTGGTGATATGTTTCACCTGACAGTAGTTTAGCATTCCTAAATTTTTTCCTATAAAATTCTGCATTCTTTTCATACCTTAACAAAAGAGCCTGCTTTAGCATGTCATAATTTTCCTGATCACCTCTGCTCATTTTTGCAAAAACTTCATAAGCTGCCCCACGAAGTCCCTGAGATAACTTTAAGCTCCACCTTTCTCTCTCTAACCCATACGTGGTAGCTAATAGCTCATACCTATTCAGGTAGCTCTCTATATCATCGTCTTTCTCAACAAAATGATCTAAATGAAAATTCATAGCTGAGGTTGAGGCTCCCTGAGTAACCGTAGCATCAGAGGCAAAGGGACTGGCACCATTTTCAGGAGCATGGCCTTGAAACTCAAACTCCCTTAGTCGTAACTCATGTTCCCTTTGTAATCTTTTATCTTCTGCTTCCCTTTCTGCAGCTAATTTCCTCTCTTCTCTTTCTGCAGCCTGTCTTCTTTCCTCGGCTTCTCTTTCTGCAGCTAATCTTTTTTCTTCTGCTTCCAATTTCTTAGCCTCAGCCTCAATCTGCAACCTCTTAGTCTCAGCCTCAGCTTCAAATTGTAACTTCTTAATTTCCCTGTCAGCCTCTAACTTTCTTTCGGCTTCAAACCTTCTTTCTTCGCGTTCAATAAATTTGTCACATTCCGTAGTAACATAGGCAACCATAACTTGCCCATCTAATCCTAACTCTTTTGCAGTCTGAACCGCAGCAGATCGAAATTTGGCCAGGTCCGCCATTGTCTATCATGTAAATTTCTACAATGTCTAACCAACAATTCAAATTCTAAATATATATAATGGACAACACAGGCACCGTGAGCTCAACCTTATTTAATTCCACCCAAGGATACCTTTTAATTCTTATATTCCCTGAAGTGAATTACCCCCAATATTTTTAATAGGGAAAGATTCAAAATCCCAAGAGCGAGACCCCAATATATGTGGTGAAGTGGGATGTTATAAATACTTATAGGGAACTTAGTGTACTGACTGAGATCAGCTGTGAAGGTATCTATATCTATTAAGAGTAGTGTATTATAGATAACCTTACTTGCTACCACATATCTATATATCTCAGTCAGAATTATTCTGGAATAGTGTGATGCTACGTTATGTGTCTAGGGTATGAGTATGGTGAAGTGTAAGTCACAACAACAGACAGATAAACAATTTAATTTAATCCACTACTCTTAACAACACTGTGACACTCACATACATATAACACTCTATGAGAATATCTTAAAGAAGTCACTCGGAACGTTTCAAATAACAATATGTATTCATTACTGGCATGAATGAATATGTGTCCTGATTCAACTACAAGGGAACCAGGAATCACAATCAATTTAAATTACAAGTTATGTACAGAATGTATTTAATATGAATATTGTAGTGACATATATTATTACAAATGTTCTATGTGTGTCAGTTGTGTAGTAGTAAAATGAGGTAATACTGGTTTTGTTTTGTTCAAGCTCTGTTGGTATCTGTCATCATGACTTCAATAGTTTGTCTTTAGGGACTAGTATTGGAGATGTTCACAGTTCCTGATTTTAAGACAATTAAATTCCCCTCTTAATGTTAATTTTACAAAGTCAGTTCAAGATGAGGGGACATAATGTTGAGCTCAGCTGGCCAAGTTAGCTTATCTGGCGTGATGGCGGCAGGAAAGGACTCCTCTGCTCGAATTCTCCTCTGGGCTCTGGAGACACCTCACTGATAGCTAAAAGGACCAAGGAGTATGCTGTCCGACACTGGATTCAGCAAAGCTCTGACCAGGTGCTGCTCAGTACCATCAAGACCACTGTCCCTGAAATCAAGAAGGATGTACCTTCTACTTCATAACTGACTTAAACTCTCTTGTTACACTGATCACAACACAGCACAAACATTGAGTTCAGAGCATTAGGCCAACTGTCAGCTTCATTTGAAATACTTTATTCCAGTATTACCCTTCTTAATGGTTACTACGCCTCTGCAATTCCAGCATTATTTCTTTCTATTCAATCATCCAGGTGTCAGTGTACTGTTTGGCCATTCCATGCCGTTTTACTTCTCTCCGACACCCTCTGTTCAGGCTGGAGCATTATAGGCTTTATCTCCTGTTTGCCACTGAACTACACATATATATACAGGCATAAATCAACAATTCACATTCAATTTTCATTAAAAGATATTGAATGGTTCAAGCTTACCACAATTCATACGAATAAACACAGATACGTTGATTAGCAATGAATTCTGGCACAAACTGGCACAAATTCCCATCTGCTTATCTTCCAGGCTTTTATTTAGCCAAATATAAGCTGGCTTCAACGCACTGATGCTTTATCAATCTTATTTAAACAAGTGGTTTCGAACTAACGCTCCCAAGTGTGTATATCAGCGAGTCTGACCAATGAGCCCCGTTTCGACAAGTGTTTGAAAAAAATGTTACCTTTCCCCGTTTCCCCTAACAACCAAGATAGTATTTATAGCCCGACCAATCGTGGTTAGGCTTTCATTTGTTGCGCTCCAATCAATTTGGAGTTTACATGGTAGGCTATTTCTGTAACGTAAATTTTTTTCAAACACGTTAAAAAAAAATCTTATGAGCAGAAATGATTTTATGCTGTCAGGCACCCCCAATATTTTATTTTGGGTATAATTTATTAATTCCTGGACTATTTGCGTAACGTTTTACATATTATTTGTCAGCAAGCCCTAAGGAACCCAAAAATACAAATTTAAAGGAGCTACGTGGCTGCGTTCAAAATATGCAATTTCTTCTACCTCCTGTTTCGAAGATGTGCTGTCTGGGTACTGTTATGTTTTCAACCGTAAACCCATCTAATGTTATCTTTTCTAATAAGAGTTTTTTTATGATTTATAAACCTAACTCTGGGAAAGGGTAGTGTATTTTATCACTGTCCGTCTGAAAAAAAATTAGTGCATGTAGACTTACACGCGTGATGGCAGCATTTGTGTATCGCGCGACGCGTGTTGCATGCGTTCCTGATTTTCAGCCCTCCCCTCTCTCTTTATCCTTTTGTCCATCTGTTCGTTCGTTTTGGTAACGCAGTATAATTAATGTTAGGATTAATTTAGGTCATTACGCAGTACGTCTCAATGTTTTTCTTAGAAATGCAGCACACGTTTCATTGAAGAAGGCGGGTAATAATACAGTAAGCTTTTATATCAACGTGAAAGCGTTACAATTTGCAGACGAAGCAGAAAACAAGGGGGATTTCGAGTACATTCTTTGTGACAGCACTGTTATTTTCCCATTGCTCTTCTCTTATTAATTTTATTTGTTAGGCTTTATATTTACCTAATAATTTATATATGTGGATTAGAATATTTCACGACAGGCTCGAACAAGGAAACTTGAAACTGTTGAAGGAGCATTTAAAACCACCCGGTTGAAGAAGAATGGCTTGGTGTGCTGTGTTAAAAAAAACGCTTTAAACTTGTGACTTTAAACTTGTTTATTTTGACTTCCTGGGCGGTTTCAACTAAATGGTTGAAGCGTGTTCGAACAAGGGGCTGTTTGGAGGTACCATAGGCGGAGACAAGGATGCATTGAAAGCCTAATAGGCAGACCGGGAAAAGAGGGGTCTCAAAAATGTCAGTACGGTGTAAAAACCATATTAGCATTCCAACATGTACAAATTTTTGTTACCCATGTGATAAAACGACATTTAAAAAATTTATAAATATAAAATGGAGAACAATTTATACATTGGTTGATAGCTAATAACTAATGTTTGCATGAAATGAGAGGTAGGACTGTGTTCCCAGAGTAAGCCGGTACCGGCTGGTTTACGGAAACAAAGGATGCCTTGGAGCGCAAGAGGCGTACCGGGACAGGGGAGAAACTATTGAAAGACCAAATTTAAAAGGAGTGGTCGGTATGTGTTGCACAAAGCTTGTCCCCCAAATATGGTAGGTTTTAACCAGAAATGGTTGAGTAGCCCGAGGAGCTAGCACACAGTCGCGAAAAGAAGGACGGGAGTTAGAGGATATTTTTGGAAGCAGTAAGAGATGTGTTGAGAGGGGATGTCCCCCAAATTTGATACATAGATGTACATTGTTGGTACACGTGTGTAATACCCTATAAAACCAATCATACTCATATTTCAGCATCTAATACATTTTTGATGGACATGCGTGCATTCAATTTTTTCACATAAGCACAAATTTAAACACTTTCAAAGTATAAAAAGTAAAATATATGTAATACATTTCGCATAAGGATTTACTGTCAAGATATGGTGAAATTTTATAATAGGTGTGGTCTATTTTGACTATATACATTTTAATGAAAAGTAACATTGTCAAAGGTACAACAGATATTTCATAGTAAAAGGAAACGTCGCAAACACACTCTCAAACAATGGTTTTATTGCAATTTAAAGGAAAAACACTTTCCTAAAATATATGATTTAAGACATTTGCAATATTATTACATAGATAAAACTGCACCCACACCAACAAACACGCACCTATACTCAAGGAGGCTGAAAGGGGTGTGGTCATAGGTATGACTGTATTGCACGTGTAGTAAATATGATCTTCAGTTTCTTATATGCGTGTTTTGCACAGCTGACATTGTGAAATCTGCTCGGATCTGTGAGCTTGTCGTTCTGTTGTGGGTGTCATGTTGTATATGAGCCTAAAGGTCACCTCTCTTGCCTTGGCAGTGATGTGAGGGTTGTGTAAGTTGGTGAAGGTGTCAGTATAATTTGTCTTGAAGTATTTTTGTCCCCTTTTAATTCTTAGATGTAGCGGGGGTGCTTGTAGTTTGACTAAGTGTTTGTAGATTGCATTTGTTTTTTGATGAATTGAGTTTTCATGTCTGTGAATGGCGTGCATGCATGACTTGTAAAATGATGGTAGTGGGCCGAAATGGTGCGGCATTGAGTTGTTTAGATGTCTCATCTCAGTCTGGTGAGTCTGAGCCCCATGTAATAGTGTGCTAGCGAGTGTTGCTCTAAATGTTTGATGATGCTCCCTACGTGTTTGATTCTAAGTGCTTGGATCTTTGTCTGTATGTCCTGGAGTGCAATCCCTCCCTGTTTCTTTTCTTGTATGAGTCTTATGTTTTATGCTGTAGATTGTGTGACTAAAAATAAATCTTCTGATCTGTTTGTTTATGTCTGTAATAGTCTGTTTCGGGGGGTCAAAAACTGTAGCTACGTATAGTAATTTGGGAATGAGATAAGTGTTTACAATCGTGCTTCGTCCAAAAATTGTTGCGGTTTTGAATTTGTATCTATGTAGCATGTCTGTCATTTGTGATGTTAGATTCTGCCATGTGTCTATGTGTGTGCGGTTTGGGTGTGAAGGAAAAGTGATGCCGTAGATTTTGATGTTGCTTGTTGGTACAAGCCTAAATTGAAAGTCTGTTTTGTTTTGCCATTTGCCTAGGCCCATTATTGTTGATTTCTGTACGTTCACAAAGCACTACTACATTGCAACATAGGTGGAAACTTTAGGAAATGGATTGAAATCATTTACACGAAGCCCGAAAGCAAGGTTTTGGTGAATCATACTTTTACCAACATTTTCAGGCTAACGCGATCCGTTAGGCAGGGGTGCCCTCTCTCCCCCTACTCTATGTTCTAGCACTAGAACCCATGCTAGAAAAAGTTAGAAAGGACAGCTCTATTAAGGGCACCTTTATACCAGGGAAAGGCGAGCAGAAGTTGATTGCTTATGCAGACGACACCACCTTTTCCCCACTAAACGACAAGTCTGTTGCAAACATTCTAAACACATTCACAGACTTTAGTAAAGGTAGCGCGGAGCTAAAGTCAACATTTTCTTTAAGATTAAACACGGACAGAGGCTGTTCATTTGAAATTAGTGAATGTTAATGATGTTTGATAATATATATCTACATTTATTTAGTAATATTCTTTACAAATTTTTAAGTTTAATATTTTCAAGAAATATAAATATAAAAATTTTTATAATTTTATGCTGTTCACCCTATTTCTCTTTTTACTTCCTTTCAAAGTTTATATTTTTTGCTTTAATTGACTGTTTTTCAAATAAGTGCTTTTGTTAATGTGATTTTCTTTCTTTAAAACAAAATTATTTTTACCTCCCTTTGGCATGTCGTAACAAGTGACAAATATGAGGTTGTACAAGTCGCTGGTAACATGATCATTTAAAACAAATTGCTGCACAAACCACAATTGCAAGAGCACATGAATAGTTTGAACTGATTTCCTGCAAAGAGACAAGCTGCATTGGTGTCTACATGCCCCATAGTGAGGGATAAGGGAATATATATATATAGACACACACACACATATACATACATATAATGTACCCGTAGTCGTGTATCCGTTTGGCTATTGTCAGTTATTCTGCAAACATTTGCATATACTGGTATTAATAACGTTGCGTGACTCGCATATAAAGGGATGAATGATGATAAACGTTGCTTTAGGAAATGACATTTTGCCGAACGGGTACACGACTTGGGGACCGATTTTGCAGACACATCTACATCTCTCGGATGGCTTCTACACCTTTAGCCATCCACTAAAATGGCCCTGACCACCAGAGTGCTGCTGACGTCCAGGTCACAGCGATCTAATTCTGTTCCTCGGATGCCAACAGTCGGTAGAAAAGGACGAGTTCGTGACTGGATTGAAAATGTAAAGGTAGTCACATATCAGATGTTGCCGTAGGAGACTGAAGTGTTAGAGACTTAACCGTACATCTCTCTTTCTCTCTCTGGTTTATTTTTCTCTTCTTTTTTTATTCAGTTATTATATTTTTCCTTCACTTAGTTTTTTCGGTTTTTATGATACTAAGCATTTTCTCTACTTCCAGTAGCGGCAGCCATTTGTGTGCATTATATATATATATATAAATAAATAAAATATGAGATCATAGACCAATCATAGACTACTCACTTACTGAAAAGATCAAACAAAACATAGAAGCCAAAATAGAGAAAAATATAAAATTTTTATTATATTGTATAATTTTTATTATGTAATTTTATACAATTTTTAATATTACAATTTAAAAAAATTATATAATTTATATTATATAATTTAAAATTATATAAGATATATAATATATAAATTTATAATTATATATTAAATTTATAAAATATTTATAAATATATATATATATAAATATAATCGTATAAATATAGAAGAGGTGTTAAGAATAGACAGTCCTAGGGAACTGCATAATATAGTCAAACAATATTTAACACGAACAAATGTTAATATTGGTAGCGTGGAATGTGAAGGTCTGATGCTGTTCTTACAATGCATATGACTTTTAATAGGCGAAAGTCAGTTAAATATCTGTTAAAGTCAGTTATATAACTAGAACTACCAGGCCTTTACACCCCTATCGTAAATTTTCGATAGGGAAATTAAGATCAATTTTTTTGTCCCGCCTGAGTAGGACTAGAACAGGTGATAGCTCAGTGGGAGATAAGGTAAAGAAATAGATTTTCACGAGTGAAATGGTGAAAGGTAAAATCTGTCCCTGGATATGAAAGATAATCTATCCAGCCTATCGGTTACGACTGAGATTTCTTAGATCAGACAGACCTTCCTATAAATATATATTGATATATTCAACCACTCACATCTACATACACACATATACGTGACGATAATTAGACGCACATACGTGAAAAAAACTATATCTATGGAATAGGGGATCTTTTGGGACAAGCTGACCAACACACGTAAATAAAGTTTATGTAAATTTTATTTATCATAAAGAAACTACAACACAACAATATCTTTGAATATCAAAATCAAATACAAATAAACATAGGTTAATGAATTAATTAAAGAGTTAGACTCATAGGTTTAATCCTCCCTCCCTCTGTTGAGACAAGAATCCCGTTAGAAGAAAAGTTATTAGCCCCCAAAGAGTCAAGGATTTATACGCTATGGTCTAGAACTTCCCTCTACAGTAAAGAACAGAGTTTATACGTTAATCTATTCTGAAAGGGAAACAGTATTAGCAACAACAACAAAAACTTTGCATCAAAAAGATATGCAAAGGGGTACAAGAATTATACGATCAAAGAACCACTCATTCCTGCTTTCTTTCTATCCATACACCAGTGGCTACTGACATTCGTTCTTATCTACAGAATTGATGTTCACCTTCTGGCGCAATCTTTAGGACACACACAATCAGACAGGTATTACCTTGAAGACCCAGAAACTAAGTTACAAATGTTCTTTAGTATGGTTACTCTCAGATTTACATGGAAGCCGCTGGTAAGGTTTAGGGTTTGATCCAAATACTGTATAAAGGAGAAAAAGAAATACAAATACTAACATAATATAGTATTGACACTCCTATCCTTACCCGCATACCATAGAATATATTTATCCCCTTCGGTTATTTAACTTTAAATTATAAACTACAAGCTTAGAGCTTGTCTTAACGTTTAAAAACTCCCGTGAAATAAATTCTAGTCATTAAAAAAATCAGTCATCGTGAATTAGAAATAAATACATATTTCGTCAATACTCATGATGAATCAGTGCATTTACTAGTTGGTTAAAATATTCTCTGACTGGTTACTATCAGTTAATAAAATTTATATTATGACTGGAAGAGTTTAGTTAGAAATTATTATCTGTTCTGCTAGCCACTGTAACACAGTAAAACTTAGAGAATTATAAATGAGTATAGTATCTCTGCTCAGAAAATCTAGTAAAATATAATTACCTTCGCACAAACTACTAAGACTATTCTCTAACAAAAACTAAGAAACTCTACTCAATGCGAGTGATTCTAGATATGCCGCTAGATGTCTTCTAAAGCTGTGGCAGTACTGGATGAATCTGAGTTAGATTTCTGGGGTATATATATCTTAGACATGAAAGAAATGTTACGCTATACACCAAAAAAGAGTCTATGCCAGACTTTACACCTACGGGAAATTCTCCCTTCAGATTTCGGCTGATCCGAAAAATCAAAGAACTTCTTCCACGCCAGAGCCGACAACCAGAACCCATGTTATATTTGCTTAGATCAGGCATAGCGTAATTTACCGGACCGTGTGAGATTTCTTCGATCGAAAGATCGCACTATCGAGCGAAGCTCGTCCTTTGAAACTGGCAATTAGCCGTGTTTTAATTACCTTTCTAGCGAACAGTTCAGGGGAAGATAATAGCAATTGTCTGCCCCTTTGATCGCTGTCCGATCCTATACAGCAATTTTACAATTGCTGGTGAAAAAAATTTAAATGAACCCGGCTCACGTTAGCTAATAGGTCTCTGGTAGACTCTCATCAATGAAATAGCGATCAGCAAATAAAATTAGAAAAAGGGCAGATATCTGAGTATTAGGAGATTTTGGATTAACCAACAGGCGTAGGCGAAGGCTGGGTAAAAGGAAAGTGTAGATAAAGAAGATAGATAATATGAAATCTATTATCATAATCTGTCACAACCCCTCCATTTTAATATTATTCTTGTTCAGAGTTTCTTCTTTATTTTTGTTTTTTTTTTGTTTTGTTTATTTATTTAACGTATAAGCATAATTGTGATTGTCCCTATTTACAATGATTTGACAAATGTGATGCCACTTTCTCAAATCGGCAGTTGTTCATATTATTTGGAATTGAAAACAATATACCTCGTATATCCTAATTATAACACATCAGAGGTTGAACGGGATATTTATCTTCATTAATTAAAAAAAAAAATCTTACTCGATGCTTATTCTCGCTACTAGCCCTGGTATTGTCCAGCCGAAAATGGCGTCTACGTCGTTCAGCCTCGTTTTCGTTTCTGACATAGTACGCGTAACTCTTATTTGATAAAGGGGCACTAGTTCGCGCCAATCATGTTTTGGCAGGTCGAGCGCTGGGTTGGATGTGTGGGACCAAACGACAATAAGTTATAATGAAACTGGAAAATAATGATGAAGTATGGCGATGCTGTGTGATGATGATAACGTTGAAGAAGAGTGATCTATATTTTACGACAGCAAGAAAGAAGGCTCAATACTTTTCATCTACGGTGTGTACGCCACATTCTCGGCATTTCGTGGAAAGATAAAGTGACAAATGTTGAGGTGTTGTCACGTGCTGGCCTTCAAAGCATGTATACACTGCTTAGATAGCGCAGACTACGCTGGCTTGGCCATGTCCGCCGCAAGGAAAATGGTCGCATCCCGAAAGTTATCTTCTACGTACAACTGCAGATGGGCAAAAGAACAGTTAGGCGAACGCAGCTGAGATTCAAAGATGTGTGCAAGAGAGACATAAAGGCACTGGACATAAATCCAACAACCTGGGAGGACGAAGCTGCCGATCGCACAAAGTGACGATGCTGTCTACAGCGCCACCTCAGAATGGGCGAAAAAAAAGCTCACACAACAATCAAAAGAGAGGAGAAAACATCGAAACAAACACCAGGAAAATAAGCAGTTGATGGCTGTCACCTCAGGGGCGCATTCCCATAGTCAGTTATGACTGAAGGGGCTATTATTATTATAGCTACGATGACAGCTATTTTATCTCACGTATTTGGATGTTTTGAGAGCTAAGCAAGCAACACTAGTTTCATCAGTAATAATCCTTCTTCAGCTTCCCAAGGAGCATGGGGTTTCAACTAACTTTTGCCAAGTGTTCCTGTCTTGTGCCATCAATGTATATCCATGTCTTTTTATTCCGTTTATGTCTGTCTCCAGTTCTCTTCTCCATGTGTTCCTTGGTCTACCTCTTTTTATTTCACTGTGACGATTCCAGAAAAAGAACTGCCTGGTAAGTTAGGTTTCCTAAATGTGTGTCCTATCAATCTCCAACGTCTTCTTCTCATCTCTTGTTCCCTGGCACTTGTCTGGTTCTTTTCACCAGTTTCACATTAGGGATCTTGTCATCTTTCAATCCTTCTGTTCTACGCCCATTTATGAACATCTACAGCACTTTGGTTGTTGTTTTTGTTGTTCTGCATGTTTTTGGAGCCGTACAGTAGGACTGAATTGACATTTGAGTTGAAGATTCTGGTCTCATCAGTAAGTCTACTCCTGTAATTAGACTTTACAAAGTTAAAAACAATGACTCCTCGTTTGTGATGCGCGTGTCCCGTTCAGCCTAGACACAGGTTCCGTCCGTTATATTGGGGCGCATGTTCAAGTATAAAAGACCTTGTGCTCTGTGTCAACAATTGAAAAAACAGTGACTCACATTAATGTGTTGGTGACAATATTGATAAAAGTACCATTACCAGATTTTTCAGACAGTCAACAGTTTCAGAAAAGGATTTCCAGAGTTTCATAACTTCATTTTCTGCAATTTTCTGCGGTAAACCAGTCACCAAACCAGTCACCAAACCTGTCACCAAACCAGTCACCAAACATCCGATTGACAGAGTAATTAAAGAGTTAGCCTCTTGCGGCACAGGTGCCGGTGTCGATTCACGGTATCGTCACGCTCCAGTCTACCCAGCTTGTAAATGGGTACCTGATTTTACTCTTGAGTTGGGGAAGAAAAAGGCAGCGAGGAAGGAAACTGGTCACCCCACCTCTCGATGCTGGACCTAGTATAGGGAAGTCTCTAACACTTCACTCCCCTACGGCAGCATCTGATATGGGATTACCTTTACATTTTTAAAATCCAGTCAACTAACCTGTCTTTTTCAATATATTCTAGTTCAGCTTTTAAGTCAACAAATTTTTGCCTCTACATTGAGCTACTTTGCAAATCAATCAGTTACATCTCAAAATTATCAGAATCAATCTACATTATCTTCCAATAGAGCGAACCCAAGATAACCTTTTAAGAGATTATACAGACAGATAGGATCATGTCTTGTGTTTCATTATGATGTTCATGAATGAAAAATCTTGTTGAGTGTGGTTTATTTTAGCAGGTACAAATTATGATGAAAAAGATTTAAACATAAATCCATAATTAACTGGCTGGTTAAAAAAAAATGCGACTAAATAATAATTAACACTGATGTGTATATTGAGCCTGCGAGGATTTCAAACTGTATCATCCAACGTCACATGTTCTCGCAACCACCTAGCTGGCGCCAGTCGGCTTTAGTTGTCTCCTTTTTGATTAAAAAAAATAAATATGTTTCATTTGCAGTAATGATAATTATTAATTATTTATTAATTAAAGGTGGGGTATATCTTGGGGCAGCAAGACATGCTGCGTACCAATCAAAATGTAAGGGTGCGTGCCATTGGTTCGTCACCCCTGACTTATGTCTTTAGCCGTTTGCTTTCCAGGC